>JAPZOX010001178.1:0-15559 GCA_037952655.1 Hymenoscyphus sp. LP001
CCCCCCCCCCCCCCCCCCCCCCCCCCCCCCCCCCCCCCCCCCCCCCCCCGCCGCGTCAGTACCTTGTATTTTATGCGGAGAGAAGGGTTGATGGGAAGTATAAGTAGTAGGTGTTGAAATGGGAGGGAGAAGAGGTGTAGGAGGGAAGAGATGTGGGAGGGAAGAGATGTGGGAGGGAAGAGATGTGGTGAGATGTGAGAGAGAAAACATGAATGTTGCAGGCAATGCCTCTCTTCGTAACTGCCTACCTCACCCCCTCGGGTAAATCAAGTACATATACTATCCTAAATGTTTGGAAACGATTTCTAGGTCTTTTGACCTAGGTGTTTTAGAAAAGGAAGAAAGAAGGTTTGATTGGGAAGTTGGAATCGCGGGATGTTTTTACTGCTCCTTTTTGGATGTTTACCGCGAGATATTATTGGTGCGAGAGTTGTTCGCAGTGTGAGAAATGATTAGATTAGATTAGATTAATAGCTATTAATCAAATCTAATCCAGGGATTTTACAACGTACAGGGATAAACAAATGTAAAAACGCCACTACCTTGGCATCACCGCTGCTATAATATAACACCATTTTTTAAAGGTTTTGCCACTTGAATTGGATAAAGCTATTCAGAACTTTGTATGTAAACCTCTTGCTGCAATTACAGCTTTACACCTTGCCTACATACCACTTTCGGAATTGTAGATCATGTTATATATCTCCTTATTTATAACTGATTCCCAGGCTTCTATCACTGCTTAACGTAATCTCTGATAGTTGCAATGAACCTTAGGGTCTAATTCCTGTAGGATGTCCTTCATTCTATTCCATATCCACTCGATAGGCGACAAGTCAGGCGAGAAGGCTAGCCAGAATATCGGTATAGCCCCCCTCTCTCTCATCCACTGTATTATCGCCTTCGCGGTATGTCCTAGACCTCCATCTTACTAGTATTAAAGCCCGGACGCGCCAGATCGATATAGATAGTTCCATATAACAGGAAATATATACTCTCTATATGATTCTAAGGTAATCGTCTTCTACTCCTTCTCCTAAAACAGCCCAGGTCCCTTGCCGTATTTGCTACTTATACAACCCCAGAACATCCAACCAATTTTCCGCTACCACTTATAAGTAATACAGTCTAGCAGATATAACTCCGACTCTCCTTTTAATCGTGTATAGTACTGCCGTCGATGATATCCAGGTGACACCTAAGTCTCGTCACTCCAAAGTATAGCATCCCACTACACTACCGTCCAATTCTCATGCTCAATAGCCCAGGCTAGACAAGCCTTCTGATTCTTCTTGGAGAGAGGGGGAACCTTCCGCCTTATTCCTCGTACATACCCTTCTTTCTTAAAGGCTGTCCGAATCGCGTAAGTTAAACAGTCCCAACCTAGACACTTCAGAAGCTCTGCCCATGGCACATCGCGATTTCGGGAGCTTACAGTAGACCAGGCTACTAGTTGTTTCCGTTGTAGAGTATTAAGAAGGACATGCCAGCCAGTGGAGGACTTCTGAGGTGTCGGACGTGAAGTGAGGGCGTAGTCGATTTGTCGGCGTGTAAAGTGAAGCTGTAGGATGAGGTCGGGTATCGACCAGCCAGCTGTATAGTATAGGGTCTGTATTCGAAGGCGATCGTCCCGAGTCGTCGTATAAGTAGGCGTCTTTGGCGTAGGAACATTCATATTAAGAACATAGTATAAAATAGGAGTGTAAAAGCAGCCACAGAGTACTCCTAAAACAATAAATTTGATTGGTGGCGGCCCCTGCACAATGTGGCGTAAATCGGGTGATATGACCTCAATTTTACATTTGTTTCCACCCGTACGTTGTAAGTGTCAATCAAAATCTAATCTAATCTAATCTAATCATATTAATCTAATTAATAATTGATTAATTGATTAATATATATACGTGACCGAGCACCGGGGTAGCGTCCGAGTAGCGCTTCAGGGCAGCCGAGAGCTTAAGCGAGAAGTAAAGTATGTAATCTTATATATCTTGAGTCTCAAAGTTCTCTTCTTTAAGCTCGTAGAAGATCAAAAGACCTAGTTTCTATTTGGTCTATGTTAATCATCTCAAAGCAGACTCTAAAGCGACTTTTGATATTACTACTAGCTTGAAGAGATAGGGCTTCTATATATAGAGGAAGAGAGAGAAGAGAAGGAAATAGAGAGGAAAGAATGGAATTACGAGAATGACTAGATTAATCTAATCTAATTAAGAAATCTATTAATTAAAATCTAATCTAATCTCATCACGTTAATTAAAGTAATAATTAATTAACTGATTTTTTTGTGCTCACACTGGTTGTTGTCTGATGTGGGATTGATGAAGTTTTTCTTGTAGTTGGTTTAGTGAGAGGAGAGGAAAATGGTTTTGGTACAACATGTTGTTTGGAAATGAAGAAAATTTGAGTCATGAGACATTTATTCCAGAATGCTTAGAATAATTCAATTTAGTAAACAAAATTACGGAATTGATAAAAGGAGAGATGATTTCCAGTTTCTTCCGGAATCTTGGGAGAAAATTGAGTAATTCCCTGAAAGAAAAGAGGGTTGTTTGGGAATATTTGGAATACGTAAATACTAAATTCAAGTAACAGAAGTTCTGAAGTTGAGTTATGACGAGATTAACATACGGAAGTCTTCCACCCCCTAGCGGTTTTGGCAAGAAAGCCGGGTGTCACTCTATATACACAGACTTTGTTTTGATTATACAAAATCATCGAAAATCATCGAAAATATTGTCCAAGAATATTTCGGAGAATGAAGCAAGACGAGTTTCTCATTCTTCTAATCGTTCTCAAACTATATCTTCGATTATCCCGGGCTGATTCGCAGAAGTTGAGTGTACGCTGAGCAATGCACAGGTCTCTTACATGTCTAAATGAAACCTGAACACTCGAGAGGGCGAAAGAAATAGTCACAGATTTCTGGCTGCAATCAAGATAGAAGTATTGTATTTCCAAACTTCAATTGATATCTACCTAGGCATTCGTGATTCATGAATTCGTGAATTCGTCCCGAAGAAGCAAATAATCTAACTAGTAAAGCATATTTAAGACGGGTATCTCGCGAGATTTCCCTCTCGTGAACTTCCCGCCCTGGACGCCGAGGAAAAAAAAGAAAATTCGTAGGAAATGAGATTGACTGAATGTTACCAGCTTCTACCCCCATTTCCGCAGGGTTTGAAAGGTAGAAGCCCCTCAATGGGCGTGTAAAACATCGATCAATCATCCGTCAAATCAACGACTTCGACTTCTTCGCCTGCTGCTCGGATCCTCTTTTTGCCCCCTCTCATGATATTTTCACCACCATCCTCGGCTTCTCGCTTGACGGTACGTCCTTGTGGGTGCTTTTCTTCTGATTTGATCTGATCAATCTCAGCCTAAAGGCAAATTAGTAACGGAAAGCCGGTTTAGAAGTCACCTCGAATTACCTGGAGATGAGCTAGTCGTTCGACCTTTGAGAGTGGATTTACTGCCTCGATGATGCACTCTGGTTCTGGCGAAGGGGTGCGTGGTATGATCATTTCTTGTTGTAAAGCTTCTGCGGACAGGTTAGCTTTGACTGCAAAGCACAAGATTGGATCATAGCATACCTCTCGATCGATATTTGAAGCGGAAAATAGCAACTACAGAATTATTTGCATCGAGATATTGGTTTACTGTCGATTGAGGTCTGTGGATCTTGGTGCCTGTCTTAAATCTGGCGCGATTGTTAGAGGCAATGCTAAAGGTTGCTCGGAAAACACATACTTGACGCCGTGAGAGATGGCCTTTCCCTTGAGTGCCTTTTCTGAAATCTCGGAGACATTTCCGTGAGCTTCCTGAGCGGTGAATGCATAAGCCACTGTAATAGCTCTGCGAGCGACAACAACGATTTCTCCCAATCCATTGTTGGCTATCTTAGCGTCCGATGCTACGCGCGTCGAATTGGCATCATCAACCAAGAGGTGTTAGAACATGGATCTTAAGCCCGGGGAACAGGAATGATACCTTTTTGAAGGGTTGAGAATTTCAAAGCCTGTCGAAGAAGTGTATCTTGACCCGCGTATGTAAGAGCATGGTCGATAATACCCGACCAATTCTCAGGACGAGCGGATGGAGTATTCATTTCTGAGATTCCCTTTCCATCAACATATGCTGTGAATGTAACATGGCCGTTATGAGGTAGCTTGGTGGGGATATATTTCTGGGTAGTAAGGCATTTGATATGGAAAGCGGCGTCGGAGAGGCACGGGACAAACACTGTTGAAATGGCGCCTTTTGTCGCATTGAAGCTCTGGAATTTGAAATCTTCCTCGTCAGGATACTCGTCGAGAGTTTTGTTGTCCGATTCAATTGTGACCTGGATGCCAGGTAGACCTTTGAGGATTTGCCATCGACTCGTGGTTCGTGGGTATTTCCCACAACTCAGCGTCAGATCGAGAAGTGACAATGTGATGGCAAAGTGGTTGCCGAGGAGATTCGAGGATGTAGAAGGCGCCACGCACACGAAGAAGGTGCGATGTCACGTGACAACGCCTGCCTCGATCCACTATTTTTGTTGACCCTCAGCGACGTCCATCATCCAACCCAACATCGCAACTAAAAATTCCTCCGCAACAACCAACGAAGCCATGGATCCAGGAAGGAGAGCTATGCTCAATAGTCGCGATTCTCCCGCAAGAGACATTACCGCTCCACGACGCGATGCGAATTCTCGAATCTCGAAGCCAGCGCGCCAAAATAACCCCACGAGCAGAAATGCCGACAACCGACCTCCACGAAATATACAGACTCAGGATGACGAACAAACGAAAAAATGGGTGTCGCAGGAAGACACTTTTGTGCTGAAGCAGGCAAAGAAGAAGGCAGACATTCGCGTTAGGGAAGGCAGAGCAAAACCCATCGATTGGCTTGCCGTCATCCTTCGAGTGATTGATCCAGATAGAGATCTTCTGGACGATGATGAGGAGGAAGAGGAGGTCCGGGTAGATGTGGTGGATCCGGAGGGAGTATTTGAGGGCCTCAACGATTCACAACTTGGAGAGTTGGAAACCGATATCAATTCATACTTGGCCTTGGAGACGAACCCGAAGAATAAAGATTATTGGAAAACAATGCAGATTATTTGCAACGACCGCCGTCAAAAGCTGAAGCCGCAAGGTCGGGAAGGGCGTGCTGTGGGCTCCGTCGCCGCCGATGTTGACAAGCTTCTCGGCCCAAAGACCTACGAGCAGCTCGAAGCGCTGGAAAAGCAAATACGGACCAAACTGCAATCAAACGAGCCGATTGATGTTGATTACTGGGAGCAACTCTTGCGCAGCTTGCTCATCTGGAAAGCAAAGGCCAAACTAAAGAAGGTTTACCAATCAGTCCTCGATAGTCGCATGGAAACACTACGCAAGCAACAAGAGGAGGACGCTCTGGAAGTCTGTTCAAAGCTGCAGGAGATATTGATGGGACCTGCATTAGTCGTCGATGAGAGTACAGATGCACCATTCAAGGACTCCCGAGATGTCTCACAATTGATCGGACGTCAACCCAACTTTCAGTATAATTCGAGACATGATCCAGAACCTCTGTTAAAGTTGCACAATGAAGATAAAACAAGCGAAGTTGTGGATGAGTCTGTATTCCTTCAAAAAGTAGTTGCCGATCGTCGTCGGGTGCTGAAACTCGGCTATGTCCCTTCTCGACAAATAGCCGCAGAAAAGGTACCGTCTGCATCCACCAGCAAAACAATCAACACAGTTGGAATTGCGCCTCCTGGCACACAGAGATTTTCGACCATCGCCAATGAGGATTTCTCGCAAGCAACCACTGCTTTGTATGAAAGAGAAGTCGCCCGAGGGGTCAATGAAGACGAGGAAATCTTCACAGGAGAAGAATCAGTAACCACTTCTGCGAAACCACAATGGGCAGACAAGTACCGACCGAGAAAGCCTCGCTATTTCAATCGCGTGCAGATGGGCTATGAATGGAACAAGTATAACCAAACGCATTACGATCATGACAATCCACCACCAAAGGTAGTCCAAGGTTACAAGTTCAACATATTTTATCCAGACTTGATTGACAAGGCCAAAGCTCCTACATTCAAGATTATTCGAGAACATGGACGCAAGCGAGGAGAATCTTTCGCGCCTGCTGGAGAAGAGGATACCTGTCTCATTCGTTTCATTGCTGGGCCACCATATGAAGACATTGCATTCAGGATCGTTGACAAGGAATGGGATTACAGTGCCAAGAGAGACCGTGGATTTAGAAGCAGTTTTGACAAGGTGTGTACCCCCATCGTATCTCCAAGCCTCTCCTTCAGGTGACACAGCAGCCGCGATGGTCCAGCCGCGCGTCGGCAAGTCCACCCAGCACCCCTTGTTCATAATACTGATTCTTCCACATAGGGAATCCTTCAGCTGCATTTCCAGTATAAAAAGGTATGAGCCCACGCAACAACTCTCTCCATTTCTATCACTTACTGACTCGTCATTAGATTTACTACAGAAAGTAACGCTTTAGGAATTGCTTACATGGCAGCGCATCCTCGGGCTTGGAAGTAAGACGTCCTGTAGAAAAATGAAAATCAAGTTTACTAATTTTATCCAAATCCTGATTTAGAGCATTAAAATGTGCAGTCCATGTATCACCGTTCCTTTGTCTTTGTGCTACAGAATTGGGCGACCTCATTTCTTACTCCCACGATTGAAAGTTATCAATGCATGTGGGAACTGGGACGGAAAGCACTCAGGCTTCATGATTATCAAAGTTCCCACGGAGTGTCATTGTCCCAAACGGCAAGGCCACACCCCAAGGCGCAGGATGCAGCAAGATAAACCGCGGTCTATCTCGCGGTGTAGCCATAATGGGTAGCTACCCGTCTTCCTTTCCAATTTCCTTGGCCCGTCCACCTGCTGCCAATGCCATTCTTCATGTCAAATTACTAAGCAATCCATATCGGTGTATGCCCGCCCTCACTAGGGCTAGCTTTACTGTGAAACTTGTTCTAGGGGTCTTCCAGAAATTCCCTGCCGGAGAAGAATGAAAGTTTCACGCCGTTGAGCCTGCCCAAGGCTTGCGAGGTTCCACCAGGTTGCTTAGTTACCTAAAGAGGATCGTCTGCTTCCTGCATTCTTGCCCCCTTAGCATGCAAGCAGCCGAGGCTACACCAAACAAGCCATTATGTATGCACAGTCCAAGGCCCTAGGTTATTTGCGAGTGCTCTGTGACAGAAAGAATGATTGCTTTCAAGATGTTAGTACAGATGGCTCTCAGGGCCATTTGCCGGATCGGAAGCCATGCAAACGATTTCGCAGCTTGTATCCATGCGCTGGCACGCCACCCTGCATGGCAAGTCAGTCGCACTTGTCTATTGGGCCTCCCGGTGTCAGATAGGTACTCTAGTTGAATATCAACGTCTGGTTCCCTTTTTGCTATTCCCCATTCTTCGAAACCTCCGACTCGGCCGTCCGTTAGAACTGTAGTACAATACAACAACCCGGCTGGAATCACCCTTTTCTTCTTTAGCCACATCATAGCGGTGAGGAATACCGACATTGTCTCTTGATGATAACCACTATGAATTCGGGGCAATACCGTCATCAACCTCAGAGCGACGGCTTGCCTTTGAATTTCCCATATGGGGACAGCTCCGGGTCTTCAATGCAATCAACGCAACAGATCGTCTCATTTGATGGTCCGTCCCGGAGCCAACCTGATCAACACTTTGTGATCAATCCATCAGCGACTTCTCTCCCTGTCAACAACAGCTTTAGTCTCACTCCCCCGATGACGAGCATCCCACAATCGTTGACCATCTGGAGTGACCCAAACAACCCCCAGTTGAGCTTTGATGATCAAACCGCCAACGACTATTACGGCGGCTATTCAACAGTGGTCACAAGCAGTGAACAAGAAAATAGTCTGGTACGAGGAATTGAATTCTCTGGTGTCCCTCGTACTTGGCCGCCATATGACCCAAGGATGCTCGAACACAATATGGCCATGGAGGGATTCGACCAAGTCTACATGTTGGACAACGACAAGAACGATACTCAGAGTTCCACGCATCAAGCTGCTCTTGACTTGACCAAAGCACCACACTACGTTCGATTGAGTATGAGCCAAAGTCCGAAGGTGGAAAGCGACAGCCAAGAACCACACCTCTCGCCTTCCAAAGAGACGGGACCTGATTCAGAAGATGGAGACCGCAGCTCTCGCGAGATGACTGCGATGGATGTCGATGAGCATACTACGGACGAACCCTACGCAAAGCTTATCCATCGCGCTCTCATGAGTGTGCCATCCCACTCGATGGTTCTGCAAGAGATATATCAATGGTTTCGAGACAACACCGGCAAAGGCAGTGGTGGACCAGAGAGCAAGGGATGGATGAATAGTATTCGTCACAACTTATCCATGAATGCTGTAAGACATTGAACCCTTGTCGGTTTAGGTAACTGGCTAACTCTACCTAGGCTTTCAAGAAAACAGAACGCAAAATACCTGGGGACGACACGAAAAAGTCTACCGAGTGGGTGCTTGAGGAATTTGCAATCAAGGACGGTGTCCAGTCAACTACGCGATATCGCAAAGGCACAGGAGCAAAGAAGTTCATGAGATCTGATAACCCAACCCCTGCTCGTCAAAGCTCTGGACGAAAAGGTGGTATATCTGCCTACAAAATGAAGAGACGAGGCGTTCGAGAAGACCGAAATGATTCCAGACGCTCTATGCACAGGCATGACATTCTTCGCTCCCAATACTCTTCTTATCCACGAACCGGCCTGGCGCAGCGACACAGTTCTCCATCTACGCCTCCAAATCATGAAAGTATGGCTGTTCCAAGTCCATACTTCCTTCCCAAGACGGAATATATTGAGACACCTTTCGAGCAGGTTGCTGATTTTCAAGACCTGCGGGCAGATTTAGTTGAAGATGGACACCATGGTGCTGTATTTACCAATCATCATTTCTATGATGGTCTTCCAAGTCAATATTGAAAGTAGGGCTCTTCCAGCTTTCATTCTGGGATATCTCCGCGGGCTGCAATGATGGATTGGTGCTTGCTTGATGGACGAGAATTTGTATAGTGGCGGGAATCTCTTGCGACAAATAGATGCTGCATGGCTTGCTTGTCTTTTTTTCTCATTTCGCTTGTTATTTTTTCGGGATGGTGTTTTATTCGTTGAACATGCAGTAATGGAGGCATTCGACATTGTTTGTTTGGATTTGGAACTCTGCTTTTTGAATTTTGGTTGTCATGGTGGTGAAATTTCTCTTCCGCGTTCAAGGGGTCCACGATGCAGAGCGTTGAAAGGGGTTGGTCTTTTTTTCATGCATGAGGGTCGTGTTTGAAGTGTATTGGCAGGAAATTTGTCTTGACGTATTCGCGTGGCAGGAATGTTCAATGTGAAGAAGATTCTCAGAAAAGTCGATATAAAATGCGATGTATCAGTTATCTCCTACATGAAGGAAAGGTGGGTGTCAGAGGGGTTAAAGAAGTTACGAGCATCGAGGGGTAAATTGGATGTCACACTCTTTCAATCTATTAGTACCAGCGCTGACGTGCTAGCGCGAGTCTCATGCTTCGAACCTGATGAAGAAGGTTTGCGGGTTGGGTTTCCTGTGCTGTTTATCAAGGGGGTTCCATTGGTTGTTTGGTTTCGTTGATTCATCCCTTTTTCTTCTTATCTAGCGGCAAGTCAATATTCATTTTGGAGGCGCGGATTCTGTTTATGACGTCTGGTCATGGTGCTACAAGCATGGGGAGTTTTCCAAGCAGGTAGGCGACCAACAAGGGAGGGGTTAGATGGAACATGGATAATGTTTCTGCGAGTAAGACGCGGGGGGGCATTAGCCCAGTTGTTGTCATTTTTGGTCATTGGATATCGTTGGTGAAACGGTGAATACTACATTATGCAGCGGTTGGTTGGGGCTTCTTCTCCGATTTGTTCGAGAACTAAGTGGCTGCTCAGTGATGACTCTAGCTAACTTTATTAGAACATCTCGAGTCGCAGCCACACTTTGAACTGTCCCAAGGGCAAAGTAAGTTCATAACAAGTTCGATTGGACGAAAATACTAGCATTTAGAGTTGCTAATACTTGCAGCAGTAGTGTTGAAGGTAAGTAGTTATTTGATGTTACTTTACAGGGCATATCTCGAGTCGTTGTTTGCAGAACGAATGGTCAAGGGATGAGGTTGGATGCGCTCGCTTCCAGCAACGATCAAGTCATGACCCAAAATGCACCTGTGCCAGCAGGGTCTCTTTTTCCTCCTCTTGACGTTTCGCCGGGCAGCCCACATGAACGGGAGGGTACGTGGATATTCAAGCCTTTGCCTTGGAGAAACACCCTTGTCCTGGTTCGCCCAAATGGCGCATCAGCTTATGTATGGCTGACAGCTCCCTTCTGTGCGTTTGAAGTGGGGGAGAGTGCAACGTTGAGTTCATCCTTCCTCGGTCACCAAGGACAGGTGAGGGTATCTCCATGCAGAGATTCAATTCAAAGTTTGGTAAATTGACGCTACTGACCAGGTATTTGTGCTATCGTCGGACGACACAGAAAGATGATCAACCTGCCTCGCAGCGTCGTAGGAATCGAATGTTACGCTGTCTTTTCCCGGTTTCCCTTTGGCTCGAGTCCATTGTTCACCGTGTGCGTCCGAGATTTCCTGCGCAACATTGAGATCTTTCCGAAGGAGATCGAGGTTAGCTTGAAGACGATAACCAGGTTTTCGGTATCGTTATGAGCACAAAATCAATAACAGACGAGTGGTCGATTTCGTGATAGTCCTTATTCTCCGCTGAAGAAGGTACCGTCGAATCAGAGCGAACTCAGCCTTATTTGGGTTTCAAAGACGCCACTAAGTTATTGACAACGGTACAAGTCTGGTTTGCGACTGAATTTGGGTATACTAGTTCAACTTGGCCGGCGTTTTTGTGGTGACAGGAAGGCAAATCAGGGATAGACTGTGCCTATGAGTGAGCTTTTTCAACACGGGATCGATATTGGAGTCAGCCTCCTCAAGTATCCCCGGCCGCGGATTAGCTTCCGGGCTGCAGAACAGTCCCAAACCAATTCTAGAGTAGATATGGTGTGGGACGGGCCGGATTACCACAAATCTCACCACACAATTCTTTGTCGTCTAATTTTGTGGGTCTTGCTGCTTTTGCATGCCAATGGTGGTGGATATGACGGGTCGAAACAGAGCGTGGGGTTGAAGGGTGTCATGCTGTGTGCGCTGCTGCAGGCGTCTGGATCCAGGAATGGTCCTGTTGATTTGTCTTTCTAGAGGAAGCGTTCATTGGCAATATGGACTCGGGTCCGCTTTCATGCAACTGCTTTTGTCAGTCAGACGAAGTGCATTTCGGAGTGGATGGCGGTGGAGCAATGGAGTGGAGCCATTGAAGGGGTTGAAAGTTGGTAGATTTTTGATGACGGCCTCTTAATACGTATCGTTTATTCAATTTTCATCTGCGCTGGAGTCGGAATGAGATTCTGGTTGAAATTTGAGTTATCGCTTGCAGTATTTCCTTCCTCTCGTCCACAGTAAGAGCTTCATCTACAACCCCTTCATATCTTTAGTTCTCAATTTTTTTTCTTTTCGAAAATCACTTCCACTCTCCAAAAGGCTGTGAGTTTTTTTCTCCCCGTTGTTCGAGGAGTTCTCCAAAACACAATCCTGCTTCGTGGGGGCCAATAAAAGCGGCAGGAAATACCCCTCTTACCTGGCTCTCGTTAGTTCCAACTTTCAAGGTGCTTGTTATAGAAATTAGAACTGTCCAAAATAGCAACCTAGATTTTGTCAAACAAGGATTTCAAGTGTCTAAGAATATCTCGATTAAAACTTCAAATTATTCTAGAAAGTTAGAATAACTATAGACTAGCGTAGTAAGAAAATAATCAAGTACTTAATTTAAATTAATTAATTATTAACTAATTTAAGTTGATTTTAATTCAAGAGTCTCTATAAATCACTTGATTTAGAGTAGTTAAGTACTTAATTTTACTTAAGTACTTAAGTAGTATTATTTAATATTATACAACTATATATTTAGTATTATTTTACTAGTAAGTCAGCTTTTTTAAAAGCTAGAATAGTTACTATCTTTATTAAATATTATAAATAAAGACTTTAATAATTAAATTACTTCTTTAAGGGCAGTAGACTAGATATACTTCGCTTATACTCGGGGCTTGGCAAAGCGCGGCCTAACTTAAGATAGGCCGGCGTCGGAGCAGGCTTAGTCCGGTAGGCTCCGGCTACCTCCGATCACGTATAAATCAATGAATTCAAATCAAGTAATTAATTGGTTTGAGTTGATTTTGATTTTAGCCTAAAATACTCTAATTTAAGTACTAAGGTCTTTGAAATCAAAACAAAACAAATCATTTACTACGCTGCCATGGACTAACAAAAGCAGAGTAAATAGCTCGTTGTGTTAACCTTCTATATATTGCCCTAAATACTTTGGGTCAATTCAGCGTCATTGTTCTAAGCCGGCTGAGTTAATATTCTAGATTGTTCCAAGTATTTAGGTTCATTACCTTAAATTATCCTAAAAAATTGAAACAACGAGTTGGTAGGCAGGTACGACCGGAGATATTTACTGCCGCTTTTAATGTCTACCGTGAGCCTGCTTGCATCGTCCGATTTTTATTCGATAACATTACTTCTATCTTTCCTTCACTTACTTCGCCTGTTATATTGGGAGAACCCCTTTCATCTCTGCGAAATTTCATGAATTTGCTCTCATTTCAAAAAGACTCAATTTGAGTGTGGTTTAGTTTTGTTTCGTTTCTCCCGTCGTCGGTTCGGAGATTCAATTCACCGGGATGTCGAAACACGAAAATATCCACCAATCCCATGTCTTCAGCAATGATTCGCGTCAAGGATGTTCACTCGCGTACCTGTTCATGAACATATTTTTCCGGATAAGAACTCCATACCCCAGCTTTCATGACGTTTCTCTCCAACATTTATGAGGGTCCTAATTCACTTGATCCAATTGAATTATGTTTCATTACGAAAACAATGGGGATAAACCTTTCTCCGCATCTCCAGGACCCCAACTTCTCTCCACGAAATTTGGTTTTTCGTGGTACCATTTGAAGATCCCAGACCAAAACCCCGCAGTGGGGTTTTGTGAAAGCTTCGGATCTTGTTCCGGATGATTTCATTTGTGGGGAGGCCTTCATCAAAGTGAATAGGTTCATCTGAATTATGGATGCCAGCCATGCGCTAAGCCGGGAGTATAGCTCAGATTGACTATCAGCATTATTATTAAAGCTTCCCTCTCCCCCAGAAAAGCTTGTGCAGCTTCAATTGCTCTCTTTATTTTTGTCGCCTGTCGATAGCATTCCAAGCTTCATCAAGATGAGATTTCAATCCCCCACTCTCCTGGCAATCGGATCAGCCACACTTTCCTTTGCACATCCAGCATCGGAAGAATTGGAAGGAAGGGCTGCTGAGAGCAAAATCTCAATACACAGATCACCCAGACCTGTTGTCAAATGCTCTCCTAAAGTTCCTGCAAATCCTCCTAGAACTTCACCCCCCCGAAACAGGACATGTTACGTTGAAAGCTACGGAGATAGTAGTCAGGATGACTCGGAGTATGTTCTCGCTGCCCTCAACAGTTGCAATAATGGAGGACATGTTGTATTCAAGCAAGGAATCAATTACACAATTGGAACTGCCCTTGATTTGACTTTTTTGAACCACATCGATATTGGTAAGCTCCTCCCAATCATCAATACTCCCGTATGAATCCCAAAAGTTGACGGGTTATTTTAGATGTCCAATCTCAAATTCAATTCAGCAACGATACCGATTACTGGCAAGCGAACTCCTTCCCATTCGTTTTCCAAAACGTAACCTCCTTCTTTAAACTCGGTGGCCACGATGTGAATCTCTTTGGAGGAGGAACTTTCGACGGAAACGGACAAATTTGGTACGATCTCTATGCCAAGGATATCTACACATTGAGACCTGTTCTCTTCGGATTAGATGGGCTTCATGATTCAACCATTAGCAATTTGGTTTTGAGATATTCGCCACAGTATTATTACTTCATTGCCAACTCTACAAATGTGGTGTTCGATAATATTGATATTGCTGGGGAGAGTAAGAGTGCAAATGTGGCCAAAAACACGGATGGTGTAAGTTCTGTTTTTTCTCTCTTTTTGTGCCTGGAGTCCTCCCGGGGGCTAGTCAGTCTGACAAGCGCTAATTTATTTGATTTAGTGGGATACTTACCGAAGTTCTGGAATTGTCATCCAAAATTCACATGTCGTTAACGGAGATGGTACGTTCAATTTCCACTTTCCTCTGGCTTCACTCTCTTATGCTTCACCGGAAACGGTAAGGGTCCTGAGCTTTGCTCTGAGTACACCCCATCCCTCTATTGCTTCAGGACTTTCGTGACAACTCACAATATTATGCGAAAACGTTTAGAAGAATGGAAAGTCAGAGTTTCTTATTCTTCTAAATCTTCTCGGACAATATATGTAATTATCCCAGACTAGTCCGTATAATCAAAGTAAAGGAGGTGTACTCTGAACAAAGCCCATTTTTCTTACGTTCAATATCCACTTTCATCCGACTTCGCTCTCTTATACTCCACCGGAATCGGCATGCGGGGTGGGGAAGCCGTCAAAAATGCGAGTTTCCCTTGCGATAAATGCAATTGCTAATCTTCTGGCCTTACAGATTGTGTCTCCTTCAAGCCAAATAGTACCGATATGGTCGTTCAAAACATGTTCTGCGATGGATCCCATGGAATAAGTGTTGGCTCTTTGGGACAATACAAGGGAGAGTTTGACATCGTTGAGAACATCTACATTTACAATGTCTCGATGTACAACGCCAGCGTAAGATCATCTTACCTGAATTCTCATCAGTCGACTAATTTATTTTAGAATGCCGCCCGCATCAAGGTTTGGCCCAATGTCTCGAGCGCCCTCTCTGGAGATCTCCAGGGTGGTGGGGGGTCTGGTCGAGTCAGCAACATCACTTTTGATACCATGACTATGGGGGAGGTTGACTACGCCATCCAAGTTAACCAGTGTTACGGACAGAAGAACTTGACTCTCTGTCTCGAGTACCCATCCCCATTGACAATCAACAACATCGTTTTCAAGAACTTTCAAGGAACGACAAGCTCGAGATACCAACCAGAGATCGCAGCAGTTGCCTGCTCAAGCACAACAGCATGTGGTAATATCAGCGCATCAAGCATTAACGTGAAGAGTCCAAATGGAACTAGAGATGCTTATTGTCTCAACGTCAACGAGACAGTCCTGGATCTCGCATGCGGTGGACCTTGGAAAGGATTTAATTGAGGTATAATTTTGATAAACAAGAAATCCCCAAAAAGAAATAAATCGCAAGACCAATTTTTTGCCCAAAGATGCCGTGCTCGGAAGCTGAAATACCGAGAATAGAGTACATGATGCAGTGCAACCCACCCCTAAGCCCAATTTATCCGCCCTATCAACCAACCTAGAAAATCCCCCCCCCCCCCCCCCCCGCGGGGGGGGGGGGGGGGGGGGGGGGGGGGGGGGGGGGGGGGGGGGGGGG
>JAPZOX010001179.1:0-15542 GCA_037952655.1 Hymenoscyphus sp. LP001
TTTATAAGTTATTATAAAACTTCTTTAATATATCTCTTATATTCTTCTTCTTTCTTTAAAAAGATTAGAATATTATCTAGATAATAGATTACTATTATTCCTAGAAGATCTTCTAAAATATTATTATTTTATCTCTAATATATAGCTAGTATATTATATAGTCTAAATAGTATAACTATATATTTATAAAGATCTAATAGTAAAGCGAATACTGTTTTCTATTCGTCTCTAACTTTTATTTATATAAGTTTATAAGCGTTTTATTAATCTAATTTTATAAATCGTACTATCTTATCTAACTTATTCTATAAGTATTAGCTAGGTAGTAGTAGATAAGCGTTCTTAACTATAGTATAATTTACTTCTTAGTAATTAATATATACTCTCTTATCTAGGTTATTCTTTTTCTTAATAATAAGTATATTTAAAGTAATTAGTAACTTAGATCTTCTAATATATCTCTTCTTAATACCTTCTCTTATATAACTTTCTATTCTTTATAGACTTTTCTAGTTATATAACCGAAGCTTCTACTTAAGAAGTAATAACCCTCCTTTATTTTAATCTTATAATTCTATAGACGATGTTCTAATAAGGCTTATAAGTCTTCTAGGTTTTTAAACAAAGCCTTAAATTCTCTATACTATATAGGTATTTCGTTATCAGCTGTCTTACTAACCTATAGAGGACTCTAGACAAGGTGTTCTAGTGTCTTAGAAGAGGTAGCGCTAACCTCGTTCTAGCCTTATAGTTATAATTATAAACCTACGTAATTATATTAACTAAAGGTTATTATCTAAGCCTTCTAGTTAATATCTAGATTATATTCCTAAATCTATAGTATACTAAGTATTACTTCCTTACTTCCTATTTTAATAATATTAAATTATATATCTAAGTAGTATCCTTCGATATTAACCTTTATTAGAATAGTTTACTAATTAATAATTCTATCTTAGTATATAACGTCTATCTTATTAACTACCCCTAGGTAGTATAGCTTTATATCTTTAATTAGAACGTTTAGCTTTTTTAAAGCTATTAGAGAAAGAAAGTTACTTATTACTCTAGAGTTAATTATAACTTAGAGTTCCTTTCCTCGTATTCTCGTAGTTACTACTAACTGATTTTCTATAAAGATAGTATTTAACTTTCTAATTATTAGATAGTAGAGTTCTTTCTATACTATTTCTATTTCCTAGTTAATATTATATTTGTTTATTTCCTAAAATATTATACTAAATAATTTTCTAGTCTTAAATTCCTAAAATATTACTCTAACTTTTCTAACTATAGCGACTATAGTATACTAACCTTCTATTTCTAGTATAGCTTTCTTATTATTAGGTAGCGTACTTAAGAAACTAGGTTTTAGACGTCTTATAAAGTTCTTAGAACTCTGCTATTACTATAAACTAGTTTCTTCTTAGAGGTCTATAACTATCTATATATCTCTTATCTTAGGCTAACTAGATAGCTTATTAGATACTACCTACTCTAGTCTAGGTTTCTTAAGTTCGATAGTTTCTCTTCTAGTAATAAGGCTTTCTATTATTACTCTATCTTATTTATTCTAAACTATTATATAGGTGGTTAAAACTATAGAGTTAATTCCTTAGATAGAATATAAGCTCTAAAAATCAGGTTTCTAGTTTTCTATATATATCTATCTTATAACGAGTATAGATAGAATAGCTTTAACTAACTACGCTAGCGGGCTAAAAAGGTATAAGAATTAATCGAGAGATTAATTCGCTATTCTACTATATATAGACTAGGGCGGATCTAGGCTTACTAGAGGTTACCTAGCCAGTTCTGTTATATATCTATTCTCTCTCTTAAAAGTTCTAATAAATACCTATACCTCGTCTTATTTAAGCTTATATATTCTTAGGTCTACTTCTAATAAATTAGATTCTAATTCTAATAACTCTAATAAATTTGTTAATAGTAGTAATTCGTATTCTACTTAAAAAGGTAATTTATATTCTATTTCTAACTATATATTATAATATTCTTTAAGAAGTAGATTTCTACTATTATTAGTATTCTAAATTTTACTAACTTATAACTTAATTCCTTTATTTAGCTATAGATATATAACGCCTACTATTATATCTAAGGTATCTGTTTTAATCTATATACTATATTCTCTAACTTTAAGTTCTTCGTCTATAAGTTTAAATCTTTTAAGTAAAGCTACTTTATTTTAAATAGTAGTGTTAGCTTATTTCTTCTCTTTAGAGTCTTTCTTCTTACTATACTTATTTACTCTATAGCTAGAGAGGCTATAGTTATAATATAAGTTCTACTTATATTAATAATTTCGCTTCTTCTAGAAAAGCTCTCTCTTTAGTAGATTCTTTCTCTAAGTCTCTTTTTTTAAGACCTAAGATTTCTAAGTAGTATTAATTTCTATAGAATCTCTATAGTCCTTTTTCTTACTCTTTCTATATTAATACTTATAACTACTCTTCTTTTCTAGGCTTTATTTATAGTTTTAGTTATTAATTTTAATTATATTATTAGTTAATTCGTTTAAAGTATTAGGAAAATCCTCTTATATAAGTTTATTCTTAATACTATTCTTTAGACTACGATAGAATTATTTATATAGTACTTTATTATTCTATCTTATTCGCGTAGAATACTACTAGAATTATAAAGCGTATTTAGTAGCTAAGCTCTTCTATCTAAGTAAGTATAGAGCTCGAACTACTTTTTTCTTTATATTAATATTCTTAAAAGCCTAATTAATTCCGACCTTAAACTCTTAAACATTCCTAAATAAGTCTCTTATCTTTTTAGATATTTAAAGTAAGACTTTTCCTTCTATTATCTTATTCTCTTAAAAATCCTCTAAATATAGTTCTAACTAGTTATAAGCTATCTCTTTAAGATAGGTAGACAACTATATAACCTAGTTAGTTTTACTTCTAAACTAGGTAGTATAAAAGTTTAAGTATATAGAAGCTTTTATAAGAAACTCTACTAATTTTTTAAGTAAGCTATTAAATAGCTTTAAGATTAGAAGCTTTACTTTCTTATAAAAAGTAGTAACTAGTATAGCCGCGGTAGTTATAGCTAGCTTAGATAGGGTTGCTTTTAGAGTAGAAGAGGTAGCTAATATATTAGTAATCTTACTTCGTAGTAGGTGCTTAAAGTATAACAAAACTTAAATAAACTAAACAAAGGTAACTAAGTCTTAAAGGTTAGTATATAAGTAAGAAGTATAGATACGCCGGGTTATTTACTTAGAAGTAAACTTATTACTTATATTAAAGATATTAAATAAGATAATAAGATTAATAACTAAAGTTAAGTATAAAGCTTCTATCTAGGTAGTAGACGTACTAGTATATATATAGAACTTCTTATACTATCTAGATCTCTATATAAGCCTAGATCCCTAGATCTCTATAGATCTTCTATAAGATCTAATAGAATCTATTATATAACTACTAACAGTTATCTAATAGTAAGATCCTAGAATACTTAAATGCTTTTATATTACTAATTCCCTTCTATATTACCTTCTATTTCCTAGATATCGTGTCTTATCTTATTAGAGCGCTGTCTAGACTACTTACTACGTATAATATAATTCGTAATAACTAGTTAGAGAGATAGTTCTTACTCTAAACTACTAAGAATAGAGAAATACTCTAGCTCTCTCTATTAATATAGATAATTACTATAGCTTATTTCTAATTACCTAGCTAAACTATCTTATCTCTACTACGCTAATCTATATAAGTAATAACTATTCTAAGATAAATAATATCTATTATAAACCCGGTTTTGTTAAAGTTATAAAAGTCGTAGTCTAAAACTCTATACTTCGCTTATATATTCGTAATAAGTCGAAACTACGCGCTAATTAGCTCTAGATCTTCGTATAAGGCTCTTTAGAAATTATAAACGCGATTAAAACACGTCTTAAGATCTAGTTATTATTATATAAATTAATATACCTAGAGCTTACTAACGCGTCTTCTCTCTCGCGATTTAAGAATAAAATTAGCTATATCTTCTATACTAGCTAGCCGGGGTATAAATCCTCTAGAATCTATATCGAGTATATTCTAAATAATTACTTCCTCTTCTAACTTAGTTAACTTATAATAATTAGCTTTAGAATCGAGGTAGTAGGTTCAGCTAGCTATTCTATTAGAAAGAGTTATATATAGTACTTTATAGATTATTACTATAGAGCGTTTACTTAGTTTTTTAGATAATTAAATAGCCTCGATAGCTAGAATAATTCGCTCTTCTTAGGTTTGAATTTCTATAATAAATAGTTAAGAAAACACGTGTTAAAGTTTTAGAAGTTTATACTAAGGAAAAGTAATCAACTCGGTAATATAATCGACTCGCTAATAAACCACGTTATAGAGATATCTATTTTAGAATTATTTTAATATAGATATAGTTAGATTAAGTAGTTTCTTAGCTTTTAAATTACTTTAGTTTTAATAAAAGAGTAGAAGTATATAAAAAGAGAAAAGACGTCTAAGAGTATATAAAGAAGTAAGAAGCTCTTAGATATCTATTTTATTAATAATAATAGTATATAAATAAACTTAAAGTTAATAAAGTAAGATTAAAAAGAGGTAAATAAACAAAGTTCTATTTATTATATACTTTAATCTTAGACTAATATTAGTAGAAAAACCACTCTCTGCTTACTAGCTTACTTACTTTATATTTTATTTAGAAGAGAGAGAGAGAAGAGAGTACTATTACCTATACTATCCTCTCTCTCTTAACTGTCTATAGACTCATAGACATCTTCACAGCCAAACTACCCTTGCACATGACAGACAGTAAGGGGTGGGGATAGTACTGCATAAGACTATTTCCGTATTCGTACCGGTTTCTGGTTTGGGGGGTATTTTTATCCTCTTGTTCATTCTTGGGAATATGCGCAAGGAAAAGTCTCTTCAGATAGAGAGAAAAGTGGCTTCGACACTGTCAGATCTCCCCCTTTCTGCACATCATCAGCGTCATCAGCATCATGGCCGTCATCATCGTTGTTGGAGGTTGATGCGAGGAAGTTGGTCTGAACGGAAGAGGCCACTTCACCGGTGCTGGGGAAAAGAAGCAGGGTCACCAGGGGCAGTTGAGATGGCTGATATCTGGAGGAATCCCCTGGATCTCTTCCGCACCCTCTCCCAGTTTCCCGCACTTTGAGGTCGCCCGTGCCTTCCTGGCGCACCACTGAGCAGCCCAACCAGAATTAGGCCACCCAAACTCAGGACAAGACAAGCTTGCCATCTCCGGAGAAGGTGCGATGACCCTGAGTGGGCAGAGAGCAGAGAGCAGAGCCATGGGAAGCCAAACTAGCCCCTTCTTCCTAGCCCCTTCCCTATATTATACTATACTATACTATATTATAACATGCCCCCTCAATACCCCCCAGTACCGATAGTTGCAAGCAAGTGCCACGGCGGGTCTGGCAGCCAAGAGTAAAAGCCACCGTCACCCACCAAATGCACCTCACCTCAGCGTGCTATGCTGCACCTCAGCTGCAACTGCAACTGCCACTGGTGCTCCACGACAGAACCTCCTTCCGTTGGTTTGGTGATTCCTGGTGCCTCTTGGCCCAAAAGGGACAGCAGCTCCTGTCTTTTTGTATCAAACCTGAGAATTCTCCGTCCATGCTGTAAACCTTTCCAATTGCTCGTGTGTCTGTCTCTTTGCTTTGCTTTGCTTCCCCTTTGCTTCCCCTTTGCTCCACACACTCACTACAACTACACTGACATCAACTTCCACACTTTTGATCGACTCCTCGACTCACCACCTCTCTTTTGTTTATCCCCCATCTACTAAAATCAAAACAACAACACCACCACCACCACCACCATCACCTCTCCTTCCCCCACTTCCCTCGTTCCTCACCACTACCACCACCATAAACGACAACCACGAGAAACACACAACCTCCACGAGAAACACAATCCTCCGCCAAACCCCAACCCACGTCAATTCCTCAATTGGCCTGCCCTTCCCTTCCTCAATTCGGCATCTGCCCTTGCATTCTTTTCCACCCACCACGGGCAACAGGCCTTCCCCTTGAACCTCTCCCTCGACCCCTTCCCCGTCCCTCACCACGTCCCTCATCACGTCCCGGAGGTCCAAGCAATTTCACGGCCCTGTCCCCAGCCCTGCCACGCCCGTGAAAGAAAGAAAAAAAAGGCCGCGCCGGAAGAGGTTCCTCCAACACGCGAGAACCGCTCGCCGCAACGAACATCCCTCCACCAGACTGCTAGGTCCTTGGGACCCTTGCTAGGTGGAGGAGTTGGGTGATTGCTGGGTCGGAACGGTCAGAACGTTGATAGCTGCCAGACTACGTACCCTTTGACCTCCCTCCCCTCGACTCGACAAGCACCCTCCCTACCCGTCGTCTGTCACTAGCAATTGAGCTCTCGAGTACCTCACAAACCCATTCTTGACCTGGAAAACTTTGGTGGATCCCGTCGTCGAATCTCAACTCTGCCCTTTTCAGAACGACGAGTTGCAAGAAACAAAACTGCAAAGAGAAAAACCACGCCTGCAGTTCCCGTTTCTGCGAGTTTCACGCATTGGCATTGTCGGTGCTGCATCATCACGAAAACCACACAATCACATATCCGAGACCGACGCATGGGCAATTTTTTACTCTGCTGAAGTGCCTGACACATCGACCGCTCAGGGACGATCTCTGACTCGGACTCAAAGCATAAGAAAAACACTGGTGGCGCTTCCTAGCCCCCCCTCCCGGAGCACACCAAAAGATATACCCACCCTTCCCTGTCGACATCCAGGAAACTTGCGAGAGAGCGAGTCTTTCCCCAAAAATCACATCGCAAGTAACCCCACGACCTCGACCGGCATAACAAGTCAACCGGCATTGCTGTCCAGCCCTGCATGAGCAAGTCTCCCGGTACCCTAGACTCAAGACCCAACTGGTATGCTCCCGCCACGCATTGAACATCGTGACATTCCTCTCCCTCTCTCACACCTCCCACACTACATTCCTCCTTCCTTCACACCAACATACTCGGCAGCACCGTCCCCCAATCTGCAATCAATATCTTTGGCTAATCGATAACTTGCCGCAGATTGTTTTCAGATCTCCCGTCACGCAGGAAGGAAGCAGGACTCTTCTTGGACCGGAGCTATCCACGCATTCCACTTCGCAATCACTCCACCACGAACACGACCACGTTGCCGAGGCATTGAGGAAGCGTTTGCCATCGGCTGAATAGGAGAATACACAAACCAGGACCACCCGACCTACATCACGGTGGACACATTAGCAAGCCAGCATCCCATGGTAGTATTATAGGTGGCCCATCATGGCGACGGCCGACGAGCATCCTGAACGTTCAAGTGTTCACGTAGCACCTCTGACCATCCACAAGGACAGAACAACAAGTCGAACTTCGAACCACTCGAGAAATATGTCCTCGAAAAGCAGTGTTCGAACTGGTGGCTCGACGAATAGCCAGTCACAAATCACACCTCCCGCAACACCGAATGGCTCACAGGAGGACCTCAATCAAGAAATGGAGCCTGCAAACCCAGTTTTTCACAACTTTCTACGCGCCTTTTACCCATTCCACCCCACATACGCCATCTCAGATTCAACGGTGACACTACCATTAAACGAAGGCGACGTGATATTAGTCCATTCAATACATACAAATGGTTGGGCAGATGGGACTCTTCTGGTGTCTGGTGCCCGAGGGTGGTTACCGACGAATTACTGCGAGGCGTACGACCCGGACTCGATGCGAAATCTATTGAAAGCGCTATTGAACTTTTGGGATCTTTTAAGGAGTGGGTTAACAAGTGATAGTGAGGTTTTTGGAAACCAAGAATTCATGAGAGGAATCATCGCCGGTGTTCGATATTTACTAGTGAGTACTAATGAAAACGAGTTATGGTGTAGGCTGTTGACGATAGGGTAGGAAAAATCGAATTGTTTAACGCGCGAATCAGCTTTTGTGCAGGGAAATGATGGACTTCGAAAAAATCGCAAAGCTCTGTTGTCCGACCTTTCTTCACTTGTCAAGACAGGCAAAAGATTACAGGAATATACAACTGATCCTAGGCATGCACAAGCGGATCAGGATGATGTGAACAACACCATCGACGAAATGATATTAAAGGCGTTCAAGATTGTCATTCGAGGGGTTCGATTTCTGGATGTTTTGGAAGACGACCTGCGATCGCGTCAACCGGTTCACCGGGTCATGGCGACTGTAGCAGAAGAAGTTTACAACCCTCCCACGCCTCCCGCGGATTCAACGTCATTTGATGGTTCACAACATGGAGACCCTGCATACGATGCCGCATCCCGCAGGACTTCGAGTCGCAGTTCGGCAAGCGGTTTGTCTGGTTCGCAAGCATCCGAGGAGCAAACGCAGCGGCAGTCATACAAACGCATGTCAAGCGCTTACTCGTCCAACGCACCATCATCTCGGCCACTTTCCATGACCAGGCCAGCTTCCGTTCAGCTCAAGAGGCAGTCAATCTCCCACCGTTTGTCGCTCACGGCGTCAATACCAGCTGCTCAAAGACAAAATTTGGTATCAGAAAGACTGAATGTCAGCCATGATACTTTTCTTTCATTTCTAGGTTCATTTATTGGTCGGTTACACCTCCAGTCGCAATCGGCAGCGGAACTTCTTTTATCGGTTCGACAGTCTGTCACGGCAGGACGAGAATTGCTCGTGGTGGTAGAGGCGATATGTGCACACGACCGTCAGAGTGCCGAAGCATTAGAGGCCTCGCGAAATGCCATGTACGACCGTATCAACAAATTGGTGGTTGCTGCGCGTGATATCATCAAGGCCTCCGCTATCGAGGGCGAAGACGTGGTCATGCCTCAACAAAATGGTGGACTACTCATGGCTGCAACAAGCTGTGTGAAGGCGGCTGGAGAGTGCGTGGCAAAGACGAAATTTGTCATTGAGAGAATAGGGGATTTTGAATTCGAACCCCAAAGTGAGGGACTAGGGATTGACGTTGCGTCCATCGGTGTAGTTGCGGAGGAGCCGGTCGAGGATACCAAAGTACCAGAAGCTAGTGAGGTCGAGACTCCATCGTCACCAACTCCCCCGGAGCCCGCCAGTCGGCCACCGCCGCCACCTCTCATCATTCCAAGTTATGAGAAACCTCTTCCTGATGTCCCCTTGAGTTCCCCATCACCCAATGTTGGTGGCATCGCCGCCAAACAACTCTTGCCTGCAAAGTCAACAGCAGAAAATGAAATCCCAGAGAGCGCAACTACTTCTTCAACGGGTACCGGAAGAGATTCCTTATTACCACCACTACCAAAGATGACAAGCCCATTGATAGGCGATGACTACAGCCCATCGGAAATGTCTTCGCAACACGACAGTGATTTTCAAACCTCTTTTAGGTCAGGTAGTATCGCAATATCGAGTTCAGGTACCAGTAGCACCTACTTCAGTGGGATGCGTGACTCTGAATCCAGTATGTTGTCACAAGCATCAACGCGTGCCACCACACCAGATCATTCAGCCTATGTTCCACGAACTCAACCCTCTCTTTCTGACTTGAGCATGTCTGGTAGTCAATCAACCCTTGCTGATGAGATCGATGAGGGCGAATCAAAAATGCTCGAAAAGACCTTTGCCCACGAATTACTTCACAACAAGGAAGGCCAAATTACTGGTGGGACTTTATCAGCTCTGGTGGAAAGACTCACTACACACGATTCCACCCCAGACGCCATGTTTGTCTCGACCTTTTACCTAACATTTCGACTATTTGTCACCCCCATCGAACTTGCTACTGCGCTGGTAGAGCGATTCGACTACGTTGCAGAAAGCCCACATATTGCTGGCCCTGTGCGGTTAAGAGTTTACAATGTGTTCAAGGGTTGGCTTGAGTCGCATTGGCGGGATCTTTCTGACCATGCATCCTTGACAGTCATCGAGCCCTTTGCAACCGAAAAACTTGGAAAGTTCCTCCCTGGTGCTGGAAAGCGATTATTGGAGTTGGCTCAGAAAGTCACCTCAACAGATGGTCCCTTGGTCCCTCGCCTCGTTTCCTCCATGGGAAAGACATCTACCTCAATTGCGCAATATATCCCCGCCGACACCCCCTTACCTCCTTCATATATGAGCAAGAGTCAAATGAGTGTGTTAAGAAACTGGAAGATGGGAGGTAGCAACCCTACCATTCTCGATTTTGATCCTCTGGAGCTGGCTAGACAACTTACAATCAAGGAGATGAATATCTTCTGCTCCATCATGCCCGAGGAGCTGCTTGGCTCAGAATGGACCAAGCGATCGGGGTCGAATGCGGTCAACGTCAGAGCAATGTCAACACTCTCAACTGACCTTTCCAATCTTGTTGCAGATACCATTCTTCAGTACGAAGACGCCAAGAAACGAGCAATCATCATCAAGCATTGGATCAAGATTGCGGCCAAGTGCCTCGAGCTCAACAACTACGACTCCTTGATGGCAATTATCTGCTCCTTGAACTCTTCTACCATTGTCCGATTGAAGAGAACCTGGGATATGGTATCGCAGAAGCGAAAGGATGTGCTCAGAGCTCTGCAAGCAATTGTAGAGCCAGACAAGAATTACGCCGTGCTCCGAAGAAGACTCCATGACCATGTCCCTCCTTGCCTTCCATTTGTTGGAACATACTTGACTGATTTGACCTTCGTGGACGCTGGAAACCCCGACACCAAGCAACTTCCCGGAGTGGGCGATAGCGAGGGAATGCCTGTCATCAACTTTGACAAGCATACCCGAACAGCCAAGATCATTGGCGAGTTGCAACGATTCCAGATTCCCTACCGGTTGATCGAAGTTCACGAATTGCAAGAATGGCTACAAGCACAGATCGTCCGAGTCAAGTCTTCCTCCGAACACGAGAATGTGCAGCAATATTACCGCAAGAGTCTACTCCTCGAACCACGCGAGACCATGCACGCAAGAACAAGCCCAATTGAAGGACAGAACCCCTTCTCAATTACCACTCAGAATCAAAAGTTCGATATCTTTGGATGGACACATTCCAAGGAAAAGACGCAGTCTGCCCCTACATCAACTGTTTGAAATCCGCTGCGCTCGGATACCTTTTTACGAATACTCTCACACGACACACCTCAACACCTCTTTCATGACGATCGACCGATTGATTTGATACCCACTTTGAATAGCGTTTTAGCGAATGATCTTTACGGGCTCGGCGAAAACAGGCGTTACAACGGATGGCTCACACCCGATCATATCTGATCATAGCCTATTTCTTTTTTATTTTTTGTCTTTTTTTGCTGCAACACATTCCATTGATTGATTGAATACTACTTGGCATTCGCGGCTGGCTGCTACACATTGCATTGAACAACCTTGCTCCACTGGACACTACGAGCAATGGGGGAATCGAATTTGGAGAATTTGGGCATTTCCCCGTGGGCTTATTGACTAATTGTATACACACCATTTTTTGTATTGTTGGCTGGTGGTGGATACCTCGCTACATGCTTGCTTTGGCTTTTTTCCATATTGTTTTCTTCTGGAATTTGGGGGGGGTAAGGGAAAAAGAAGGGATTGATCCTGTTTGAAATCAGTGGGGCGAACAAAAACCAAGAAGAAGTTTGGGCTCGCGCCTACACAAAACTTGTTTTCTATTTTTTCTCTTTTTCTTTTCTTGTACACAAAATACCGCCCGGCTTTGTCTCCCTCTACTTTTATTTTCCGATGGCTTCTTTGTATCCAATTTGGTGGTTGTGTGTAATGGCTGGCTATATTTTCGGGGGAAGGGGAAAGGGAATTCAATGGCCAAGCGAGCAGGGTTGTATGATGGGTATGGTGTATATGATATACGTGCCCTCGATGCTTGGAGCATGCATGCCTATGTCTGCTTGTCTACTTTTTAGTTTACAGAAATTAAAAATGAAAAATGACATATGATATAGATAAATGGGTTTTTTGGTGATTTTGACGTTGAATGTGAACTTGGTGAGGCAATCCATGAATTTGGTAGGTACGGATGGCATTCTGAGATGGAGCTTGTTATAGAATTTGATTAGACCAGATAAAAAGGGGGAGACAGTTCCCAGTAACTTCGTGTGTTTAATCTCGTTTCCTTTATTGATCTGGTAAAGGAAATTTGTGGCATGGCTTAGCTTTTCTCAGGTCACATGACTTAGCACTGGTGGCTTGCTCGTAGCTTGCTGGACAGCTAACTCGATAGCTAACTTGACGGCTTACTTGGCATCTAACTTGACAGCTTACCAGTCACTTACCAGCTTACTCGTGGCTTACTAGACAGGTACTTGGTAGCAACAAGCCGATGGATTGTCAGTCCAGTCAAGAAAGAGTAAGCTGTCAGTTACTCAGGAAGCCTTACTTTACTGGTGAGTAATCTCTCGATCGAGTCACAAGTAAGTTACGAGTTGCTTGATAGCTCACTTGATAGCGTATCTTACCAGCTTGCTCGCCAAAAGATTCTTCCTCCACCCTCCCCCAAAAGAGAAAGAAGCACAATTAAAGTGGTCCCAAAAAAAGAGGCATTTGCAACAACTCCGGTCCTCTCCGATATCCAAGGACACATACTTCTTTCGTGGATCGAGATGGCTGCGTCTCTTTTCGTGATAACAAGTTGAGTTGGATGAAATTCGACTTCAAAGATCACTTACTGGAATCCTTGCTTTGAAAGGTTGTCCGAATGTTTGATAGGATTCGACAGCAGGTTGAGTCTCGACACTAATATTCCAGTGACGGCTTGTGATGGTTCGGATTTCTTGGGAATTGGGAGTTGGTGAGAGGTTGAATTAAGTAGGTATCGTATTTGTTGGTGAGTTCAGCAAAGATAGGTAGTCGCTATGGGGCAATAATACGCTACTTACTCAGTCGGCGAGCAAGATAGATGTCGGACAATGCTTCGTGCGCTCGCTCCTAGTGTTCTTACAGTAGATAAGCTACATTGCTCGTTCCGAGGGGGATGCGAATTCACAAGCTGCCCCCTCAAAGAGTGATAACCTTAATTTCAAAGACATCTTCAACCCTTTCTATCTAGAGATTGAGATATGAGACCAGCATCCGTTTTCAGAAAGATAGGGGCTGGTGGTGGTGGAACGGGCTCAAGGACAAGAAGATGAGGGAAGCAATTGAAAATGGCTAACAAGAGATTTGAAAGTGTGCCCTTGGAAAAGATGAGTAAGAACTTCAATTGGTTAATAATAGAGTGCGATGCTATGAATGACCCCCATGTGAATGAATCGTCGCTCGATGTATGTACCCCCGTACTCTCGTACTCTCGACGTCCAGATAGTACGGCTTTTGGTTTCACTCACCAGGCCGGACAACAGGAAAAAGTGAGTTCACTGACTGAGAGTGCAAAGTAGCCGTTTGCAAATATCTAGACGCCATGGTTTATCACCAAGTCCTCGGGTTATTATATCACGCCGTTGATCCCCGACGTTTCCCAGAAGGCCCTGCTGCGAGAGGGCTTTTTGATGATCGCAGTCCCTGGAGATGCAACCCCTGCTTTTATCCATTTTCTGAAGGCTTTTTTAGAAATTGGGAGTAAGTCGGGGCTTGACGGTAGTATATCGATGACGTGTTGAAGTTCGGATTTTTCGTGACTTGCGAGTTGCTTGGACGACTAGGAGAGAGGAAGGCTTGTTCGCGTTGATTAATAGATTTGGAAGTTGCTCCAAGTCCATAACCCCATCAACAATCAGGCCAACAACAGAAGATGGAGTGCTGAGCTTCAGGCAGAGGAAAGAAAGGCTCTCGGGATTTGGACCCCTGACTCCTGTACAGGCTTGTTTTAAAGAATCATCTGAACACTTTTAAGAAACGATAGGTGATAAAGTATCGATACTAGTCAATATTTCAGTTTGTTGAAAGTCAGATTCTTGCAATACAGAGCTCTAAAGGATTGAGAGAAAATATTCTCGTCCGCGTCTAAGAGTAGTATTTCTTTACCAAACAAGGTGGTGATTGATATTCATACCTCAACCTTAGAACCTCGTCGATCGGTCCTCCCTCTCGGCGTAACTCGGACCACTGTTGTTAATGTTAAAGTTGGGAAAACTAAAGAAGTTCATTTGAGGGCATGGTGAGGGGGTTGTTATTGGTAGGTTAAGCGACTGGTTCCTCAAGCGGGTTGTGGCGGGGGTGACCTGTTGCGGTTTGGGAGTTCACAAGTCGGTCCAAATGGCGGAACACACGAGAGAGTCGAAGTAGAGGAATACATACCCCTTTATCTATCCAACAATTGAGAATGGAAACCTGCGATCTGAGTTTTTCGGAATATATTTCGTAGGCGGCGATTAATCTCCGGGTTTTGGAGTGGAGTATTTGTCAAGTAGAGTAACTAGTTCAGGGGCATCGTCCTCGTTTGGGGATATATTCAACGTGTTCCTCATGCTACTATCAATTCCTCAGAAAATGCAGCATCATGATGGAACAAAAGCAGCTTCCTCGATATGTGACGCGCTATCGATTCCTTCACCTCGTTCTGCTGCTACTACGCTATCATCAGAAAGTTATCTGAACACTACAGAGAATGGTCAGTAGGTAAAGTCTCGACGATAATTCAGATAGCGACAACTTGTTGAAATTCGGAGTTAGTAACTTAGGAGAGAACGGAGGAATCCATCCTTGTTTGCGTAACCACTTGCAGAGTGACGCAAGCGATTAGCGCATCAAGAGGGTCGCTGCGGGGTTGTTGATGGTGGGCTTGGGGATTCAAGAACAAGGAGATGAGAGCCACAATGCCCCAGCAAGATCACTAGTTGGTCACAATTCATAGAGAGAGTGCGATGGCATGCCAAGTAGAAGGACTAGTTCAACATCATCGGTCTCAGGCATGGAATCTTTGAACGAATTGAGATATGTCCTCTTCTTGTGTTATATCTAGCTCCCTAGAGCAAAGCAGCACCAATCTTGAGCCCCAATTCTGACAGTTTCTAGGACCACTCATACCCGATTGTTTGGCTTCACTTCCTTTTGCAATGCCGGCTTTGGCTTTGGACGTTTCTTGGTGTAAGGCCTGCTTCGACTAGTTATCTAAATGTAGCAAGGCATGAATAGTAAGTAAGGTATCGACACTAATCGTAGACGTAGCGCTACTGGCCCTTCGCAATTTCATATTCAAAGGTAGTGTTTTAAAGATGTCACAGTTCTTTCTCTTTGTTTTTAAACAATAAATATAATATATGAATTATCAAAAGATGTAGTATAACTAATTCAGCCTAATTAAGTAACAGAAGAGAGTGATGAATACTCGAGTATCAATTACTCTAGGCATTCTTATAAGTATTATACTTTTATTTGATTACTCTAAGCTAGGCGAATACTAACTTTCAATAGATGTTTATACTATCAAAGGACTATCTTCGATTATTCGCCTTATTCTTGTGGAGATCTCAAGTTTCAAGTTTAGATTGAAATCATTCAAACGCCTTGAGTAATTAATATAAACAATTAGAGTAGCGTAAGACAGTAATATTTATTTATTTATTTATTTATTTCTATTTAACGTCAAGCGGAGAATAG
>JAPZOX010001180.1:0-15499 GCA_037952655.1 Hymenoscyphus sp. LP001
TTATTGGTCAGGGATACGAAGGGAGGATTTTGATTGGTTGGATTATAGATGGATTGATGTGACCGATTTGAGCACTGCGCTCTCGTCACAGAGGACTACTACCTTTCAGGAAGTTGCCAGTGTCGTTATATGGGTGAATGAGCCTCTGACTCATATCCATCCACGTGACTAGCACGCTAGTACCACGCTAGCACAAGCATAAATAGTCGTACTTCGAGTACCTAGAATAGTAACAGAGAATACAATACGCATATGCAACCAGACAGATTTATAACCAAGTCATACCAACAGATATTATTATAAATAATATTTTAATACGCTATAGGTTATACTAGACAAGAGAGAATAGGTATAACTTAAATAACTTAGACGTCGAGTATTTCTTTATTATTATTCTTATCTTTAGATAGTAAGTAATAATAAACTCCTAGAAACTAGATATCTTAAGTAGAGAAGATATACTAATTAGAAACAACTTCGATAAAAGAGGTTTAAGTAGTAATAATCTTAAGTAAAGAGGATTAATTCTTAACCTTAACCTCGATCTTTACTTCTATACTCTTAACTAATTTAATAATCTTAGCTTTAAGAGTATTAGTAATTAACGTCTTATTAATACACTAGAAATTATTAGAATAACTAAGCTTAGTATAGAGATTATACTTACCTTTTTATAGCTTTTATCTTTAGCTTTATAAGAACGACTAGTATTTTCAAGCTTATATAGATTAGGCGTGTCGTTATTACTAGAAGTATCTATAAGAGATTCTTAAACAAGGTTTTAAATAAGAAGAGAGATAATAAGAGATATAGTAATAATATAGAATAATAAGCTTAGAGTTATAAATAAAGACTCGAATTAAAAAGATAAGAAACAAAGTATTAAGAGACCTTATATTATATATATTATTATATATTATTATTATAAAGAAGGAAGAGAAGGAAGGTTAAGAGAGAAGGTTAGTATATTAATTATTTACTTCGATTTTACTAGCGTAGACTCGTACTTCTACCTCTATTAACTACTACTACTACTACTACTACTTAATAACGTATAGAAGAAGTAATATCGCTCTTATACTCTTAATAGTTATTTTTATAATAATTCGTAGTATTATTTAGAATCTTTTATTAATTTTCTACTATATAAAGCGTAGATTAGCTTAAGAATAGAGACTCGACCTCGAGACTCGACTTGCTTATAAACGCCTCGTATATATAGGTTATAAGCTTATTTTTAGCCCTGGTCTAATTCTTCTACTTAATACCTTATTTTCAACTATCTAGTAGCTTCTTAGATTAGAGTTTATATAATATACGTTGCTTCTTTTATAGTAGCTAATTAGTAAGTAGACTTAGTAGATCTCCCTCTTCTATTACTTTAGCTTTAGCTATTAAGACATAAGTACGAGTACTTTAGCGTATTAGCGTCTAAACTCTAACTTCTTTATAAATAGTTAATAGCTAGGTTTCTAGAATTACTAATTAGCTATCTAGGTCTATATCTACCTCTCTTTATAAATAAGAAGAGATATACTCGCTAGCTACTAGCGAGCTACTAGAATAAACATTACCTAATAGATCTGTCTTTAATAGTGTTTTTAGCTTAGATATAGAAGAAAGAGTATATTAGATACCTATTATTAGAATACTATATAGCTAAGAATTTCTTTATTAGATACTAGTATTTAGAAAGCTATCTATCTATACTAATATTCTTTATACTTTGCTTCTTTATATAGATATTAATTTAAGTAGATTAGTAACTTATTAAGAAGGTTCTAAGGTATTAGAAATAGTATCTCTTTTAATATCTTAAGATAGACGTGTTATTTAAGGTTAATATAGTTAGACACGTGTTTCTCTTCTTCTATATACTTATAAAGGAATATTATCTTCTATTCTCTCTAGAAAGCTTTATCTAGTCTAAGCTACTAATATCTAATAGTAGAGGTTATTAGAATTTTACTCTCGAGTTCTAGTAGTCTTATATACTAGATTTTTATTAACCTATTATTTATAAAGAATCTAGTCTATTTCTAAAATAATATTTTCTATGTTAAAGACTTCCTCTTTAGCTTCTCGCTTTGTCTTATTTAATAACTACTCTCTTTCTACGTCTAGTAGCTTTTAACGCTTAGCTTCTTTTAATAGCTTCTTTCTTTTAGCTTCTAGAGCGTTTTTTAATTCTTTTACTTTAGTCTATTTAGTCTTTCTTACTACTATAAATACTATGTATTTTTTAGATATAAGAGAGCGAATTTAAAATATTTTATTAGCTAGCTATACTTCTTACTTATCTTAAAACTCCTATTTTAATAAAGAAGAGATTTTACTTAATAGTAGACTACGTCTAGCCTCTTAAGAATCTAAAAGAGGTTAAGTACTCTTAGACCTATTAATATTATAGATAACCTACTTAACTAGTTTATTAAGAATATTTTTTATATAATCTTATTAGATAAGAGAGAAGTAAGCCTATTCTAAAAAGCTTAATTCTTATTCTCTTTTATAAAGTAAAGAGAACAAATCTACTATTTTAGATCTATAGATAGAAATATATTAACTAGTAGAGTAAAACGTTTATTCTAGTTTAGAAATAGCTTAGTTATACTTATCTAAGTAAATTATTCAACGAATTCTAATATAATAAACACGTAAGACCTAGTAGAGAGTGCTTTATTAATATTATTAAATAACTTTAAAAGCTTAATTAGATCTTCGTATAGTACTAGAGTTCTTAATAGAAATAATAATAACTTATTTTCTTCTAGAACTTCTAAAACGACTTTACACCGATACTTAGAAGTATTATAGAAATCTCTTTATATAGATAAGAGCTTTTATCTATACTTTTTATACTTAATAGACTACGCTAGCTTTTAGATATTCTCTTCTATTCTAATCTAGCTATATTCTTTAGGTTTTCTTATATTAGGAATTTAGAATTATTTTCTTTAGCTTAGTAGTTTATTCTTCGCCTTTCTTCTCTTCTTTTAAGTTTAAAATACTAATATATTAAAAGAACGATTAAGACGCTCTTTATAATAACTCTTATTATTAAAAGTCTAAAATAGTAAAAAGATATAAGTAATACTAGTTTAGCCTTTACCTCGACTACTACGCTTATATATCTACTATATATTCTCTATACTATTATTATTAATTAGAAAACTCTAATATATAATATAAGTCGCTCTATTATAGTTCTTAAATATTATATATTAAAAGTTCTTATTATAATCTAGTATTCGAGAATTAAATTCAACTACTACGTACTTTAGTTTAAATCGATTATCTACTACTAAATTATAGTATTTTAGTTCCTTCGCTATAAATTCCACGTCTTTAGCTTTTAACATTCGTTATAATATAGCTAATATCTTCTAGACTTTTCTTATACTATTAATAAATATAATAGTTTTTAGAATATACTTAGATATTAGAGTACTATTAGTATTAAAAGTATTATTCTAAAGAAAATATAATAACTTATAATCTAAGAGATAACCTTTAGTAAGAGAGTAAACGATAATAGATATATCTAGTTAGTTAATACTTATTTAAAGAATTATTATTTAGTATAGTATTCGTCTAATTAGTCTAAAACTAGCCTCTTTTAAAACAAGTTTCTTAGCTAAGACTATAAGTATAACAGAGTAGCTAAACTATACTATATTCTTTCTTAAAATTAATCTTAATTAGTATAAAGTAAGAAAATTCAACTAGAAATTACTTAACTTCTATTACTCTACTAGATAATATTTATTAATAGCTACTATATCTATCTAAGTTTATACTTAAGAGGTTTTTATAAGACGTATAAATTAAGAGCTAATAGCTAACTCTAGGCTAAGAAGAATATATAAGACTTTTCTAATATAAATATCTATATAGATTTTCTTTTTATTCTTCTTTAGCGTTTCTCTAGTAAGTAATATAAGATTTATATAACTAATACTATAGATATTCTCTAGCTACTTCTTTTCTAACTTTAATAAAGAAATAATCTAGATAGTTATCTTTCTAGTAAGAATAGAATAAATATAGAAAATAAGACTTTTTCTAAACTCTATCTTTGTAACTAATAAAACATTAGTACTACTAAAAATTAAATAGTTAAGTATACGTATTTATATATAATAAGACCTTCTTCTATTCCTCTACTTATTAGGCTAACTATGATTTAGAATTACTATTAAACATTTCTCTAATATAGTATACTAGTTTAAAATATTATTTTTAGATATAGCTTTTAAAATAATAAACTATAAGTTATTAGATAATAGTTATAAGATTTTAATAATCCTATCTCTTAATATAAAGCTATTATTATCGTCTTCTCTTATTAAACGCTACTCTAGTAATAGATTAATACTAGAAAAACTACTATTATCGTCGTTGTTATCGTTCTTATCGTTCTTATTATCTAAACTAAAAACCTTATTATCTAGAAAATCTATAAGATTCTCTTAGTACTAAGGATTATTTACTTACTTTTAGTCTTTCGCTTTATAAGAGCGTCTATCTTTTTTCTTTTTTCGATTATCTTATCTAGTTTTATATAGTATAATATCACCAGTAGCTAGATAAAGCAGAAGTGTTAAGAGAAGAGCGAAGTGAATTTAGATAAAGAGAGAGAGCTAGACTAAAATCAGTAACTACTTTACTAAATCGAAAGAGATAGATAAAATACCTCGTAGAATTATTAAGTATAGTCTACTAAATAATTTAATATATCGTACTCGTTAGTATAAGAGGTTATTATTATTTACTTATAGAAAAGCGAATTCGAGATTTAATAGTTATTATTCTAGAGTTTAACACTTAGCTTTAAGACTCTCTAGTTTCCCTAGAGAGTATCTAGTATAGTAAAAATAAGTATTATATACGATAGAAAAATAGATAAATTTTTACTAAAAGTATATACTATTATACCTAGAGTTATAGTTGTTGAATTATATCTCTTCAAAGTTAAAAGCTTAATCTTATAGTTGTCGATCTTACTAAAAAGATTACTAAACTCTCTTAGACCCTAGAATAAAGAAGTTAGCTAAGACAGGGGCTAGGAGCGTCTAAGCCTAATTAGAAGAGCCTAAGTTTAATTAGAGATAGTACGAGCAGAGGGCAGAGGGGTAGGTAGGTTATAGCTTAGCCAACGTCTTACCTAAGGCTAAGAATTCTTTATAATAGAGTCTAAGGAACTGAGATAAGCTTAGTACACTTAAATAGAGATAGAGCGTACCAACTCTCCTCTTCTCTCTTTAGTTTAGTTTTCTTCGAATACAGGTACTATTCTACAAGCACTTCTTTTGGTGCATTTGTAGAGGGCCGTCACATTTAGTATAGGGTTTTTCCTCTGAGGTTTTCCCTATATATGCCTTGGGTTTTTTCCCATACTTTTAGACAATCAAAGGCTGGTCTCACACTGTTCTATTCGATTTTATATTGTGACCGTCTGTTCATGGCAGGGAATTTGTGTAGCAAGCTGACTGTCTCGCAATTGAAGAAGCAATTAAGTGAAGTTCCAAGGTAACAAGCAAAACAACTGCGCAACAAGCTTTTAGAACTTTGAGGTGCCTAAGGGGCTAGTTTTATATCCTCAAAACGCGGCAGGTTTCGCAGCTGAACCGCTAGGTTTCCATCCGCGTCCAGAATTTCCATCCCTCCCGATTTTCCTGCGCCCCTAGTCCAACCAATCGTTCGATTCCCTCAGTACCAACAACATTTTCAAATATTTCCTGCTCAATCTCTTCACCACCTTTTCCATCGATGTCATATCGGAATACAGTAGGGGAAAGCACCCCAACTCCGTCAGTGCCCAGGATAGCTTCGTATGTTTGGAACCCTTCTTCCTTAAAATCCCGCTCCAAGGCTTTAAGAATTTGCTTTTTGACGCCTGGTCGGAAGAGTGTGATAGCACATCCACCACCTCCGGCGCCGGTGAGTTTTGTCCAGCCAATATCCGCATAATCCACGAGCTCGCGGATGCGCTCCAGACGAGGGTGAGAGACCCCTAACGCAACCAGGAATCCGTGGTTCATACGAATCAAGGTTCCCAGGCGCTCAAGAGTATCAGGGTTGTTATTGCCGTCGAAATCAGCGGATGCAATATGCTGCAAAACAGAAGTTGTAAGTTTGCCAATCCCATTCAAGATATACTCCGTCATCTCGGGGTGAATATTTTTTAATAATCTTACCTTCTCTACCTGTGCAGATGTTGAGCGTGCTTGCTGTGTGTTGACGAGAAGAAGTGGAAGTTTCGGAAACTTGGTGAGAGCGGTGACAGATGATGATCCAGAATCGTTCCTTTGGAAGATCGCAGCCTTTCCACCCGTAGAGATTGTATTGTCCACACCGCTAGGGTCTCCATGTATGCACAACTCCCCTACGAACGCCCAGCAGTTAATACGTCGCAACTGTTCTTCTGCTTCCTCAGAAGGCTGGTCAGGATAAGGTCCTGCAAGGCTGCGTATCTGAAGGAGTAGCGCTGCGCTCAAGCAGACGCAAACACTGGCACTGCTTCCCAGACCAGCGCCAATTGGAATGGTGGATCGAAGAGTGTAGATGAATCCAAGACTTTCCGGTGAGCCAAGGGAGAGGAAGAGGTAGAGAAAGGCGGTTGCAGATCCGATATGCATTTTTTGTTGCTTGCGTGGAAGGTGCTTCGACACGGCTTCTGCATGCGGTTTAATTGCTTTAAGCAATTCAAAGTCGAGGGAGGTGACAATAGAGTGAGGTAGGCTTTTCTTAGAGGGTTGGTTGAAAACATCCCATGGCAAAGTGTCAATTTTCCATGTGTGGTTCAAACCAATGTCTCTGAGATTCAGTTGGACGGTTCGTTGGGACTCGGAGAGTGTGGTGACAAGAAGATAGGATCTGAGAGAGATGGCTGCGGCAATGGCTGGCTTGCCATACACGGCAGCATGTTCACCAAAGAAAATGACTTTGCCTGGGGCGGACACCATGAATGTGGGCGCCATCGACGACAAAGTCTCTCTTCTCATAGTCCCGAATAATGCACCCAGTTGCTGTTGGATCAGGTTTGACGAAGGATGAGTGTTGAAATAGTTGAAAGATATATGAAAAGAGGTGGACAAGGCCGACGTACTTAACAGCTAGGGCACGGACACGTACTACGGAGGTACTAGGAATAGGGCCTTCAGACAGGAAAAGTGCCAGTCCTCGCGTATCCCGCGCTAGCAGGGGTGGCTATTCCTAATCGGGCCTAGCCCCTAACCCCAACCCAAATTCCAGTGCAGCCAAATCCACGCCTACCCCCCGCCTCTTTCCTAACTCTAACCTAACTCTAACCCTAGCTCTAACGAATTAATTTTTTATATATATCGATAGAGCGCTTTCTAAAGTATCTTTTATACTTAAAATTATCTAAATTACTTATAAACTACGTATATAATTACTATACTAATATGTTTATATAAAAAGATACTAAGAAACACTAAGACTACTCTTCTCTATTAAAAAGTCCTAGTCTACTTCTATACTCTTAGAAGTATAGAAACTCTCTATATTAATTAAAGTACTTTAAAATATATAACGAGTATATTTAGATCTTAATAAGTATATATATTAAGAAAAGCTCTAATAAAATCGACGTTATAGTATTATCTAAAAGCTTTTAAAAAGTATTATATATTTTAAGAGCTTAGCCTAGCTATCTCGCCTAGTTACTACTAATATATTTTTACTTATATTTAGTTACTCTTTTCTAATACTTTAAAAGTATATATATAAATCGTATTAAAAAGGTCTTATAGTAATAGTAGATACTAAATAAGATATACTCTTATAAATTATAAAGAAAACTCCTAAAAAAATTTAGACGTTATATAGCTAGAAAGCGCTAGAGACGCTCTTCGATTTTTATAAACGCTTTTTACTCTACTATCTACTATCTACTACTTTCTAGTAGCTTAAGAGACTAATACTTTTACTCTTAGAATACTCTTTCTATATAGGCTAAATTTAAGCTTAAAATCTCTAGTATACTTATTCTAAGAGAAAAAGTATTAGTTCTTTTTAGTAGAGAGTACTAGTTCTTTTAGTAGAGATAGTTTACTCTTTATAATTATAACTATATATAAAGTAGAGCTTAAATTAATTAAAATATATACTTAAAATACTCTAATTACTTTTATTAGTATCTAAATAAGCTCTCGAGACTTACTTATACTTATATTTACTTATAAAGTATTCTACGAAATAGAGTTTATTATATACTATAATAAAACTTTCGAAATTAATAAAGTAACTCTAAAAGCCTTAAAATATATTTAGACAACTATTAGATAGTTAAGAAAGAGATTAAAACACTTTATAATTATATTAAGTAATCGTAGTAGTAGTAATAAAGAGATAGAAGACTTATAAAGAGCTTCTATTCTCTCTCTTAGAGCGCTAGTAAATAATAATAATATAATAATAAATAAGAAGCGAAGTATAAAAGGTTAGAAGAGAGTACTAGACTATATAGATATAATAGAGAAGAGCCTAATCTAAATAATACTTAATTTAGTAATAGAGAAAAGAGATATCAAAGTAATTATTAAAGTAGCAAAGAAGGTACTTAAGTATAGAAGAGCGAGAAAGAGAGAAGATAAAATAATAACTAGAGAAATCTTATAAGAGAAGCTTATAATCGTAGTAAAGAAGATAGAAGATATAAAGAAACGAGCTTTAATATAGACAAAGAGAGTTAAGACTAGAGAGCTATAGAGAGAGACTAGAGCTATGTTATAAAGAGAATACGTTATACTAGCTAAATATATAAGAGAAATCATAGTCTAGGTAATAGAAATAGATAAGAGAAAGAAAAAGCTATTACTAAAAGAGGTAATAGAAGCTATAAATATAAGTAGATATAAGATAGAAGTAATTATAGTAAGGAAGCTCTAAAGTAGAGATATTATTATATAGTTTAAAGAAGAGAGATAGATAGTATATATATAAGATAATAGCTAGGTAAAGAAGATGTTTAGATAAGAGATAGTAATAATAGTAAGAACGCTTATAGTATTTATAAAGAGAGTTCTAGTAAATATACTTAAGAAAGGAATAGTAGGTATACTATAAAGTATCTTATAAGCCTCTAATATAAAGGTACTAAAGATTATATAGTAAGAGAGTAGATATAGAGAGTACTAGAGATAAGATAGACTAGCTCTATAGAACTATATATTAGAGATAGTAATAATTAAAGAGATAAGAAGGCTCTACTTAAGAGAGATACTATAGAAAGTATAACACTTCTTATATAAAAGATATATAGTAGAAGTAGTAGCTATAAAGTACTTTAAGTACTAGAAGTAGAGTTATATAGTATACTTCTATAAATAATATAAGAGGTATACTTAGTATATATACGAGAAATATAAAGAGAGGAAAGAAGAGTATCTAAGTAAGAAGGATCTAAAAGAATACCTAGTAAAGTATAGGAACTATAAAGAAGAATACCTAGTATTTATAAAAGAATATTAAGTAGAAGAGTAGTATTATAGATAAGTAAGAGAGCGATACCTAGATAGACCTACCTTGTTTATAAGCTTATAAAGAGCTACGAGAGAAGAGGTAGTAATAATACTATATCTATTTATATTTAGCTATAGAGAAGGTATATAGAACTTAAGAAAGAGGCTAAGACAAGGATCTATACCTAGGAGGCTAATAGACGTAAGTAAAGCAGGGCTTATAAACGAAAGTAATCTTACCTAGTTTCTTAAGAGACTAAGAAGCTCTCTTAGTATAGTAAGAGAGCTAACTAATAATAAGATAGAAGAAATCTAAACCTCTATAGAACTACTATAAGTATAATAGTAAGAGTTAGAGCTACAGCTAGTAGGCCTCCTAAGCGAGATAACCCTCTACTTTAATTTCTAATACTCTCTTTTCAAAACTCTACTATAATTCAACCTTTTAACTAAAACTCTCTAAATTAAAAATAGCGGACCGAATCCTCTCTCTCTCTTCTATATACAAACCTAGCTAGAATTAGTCTATACTAAAGCGCGCTAGAGTATACTAAGCGCGAGTAGATAGAAAATCCTAGAATACGATCTTTAAGGAATTAGAGGTATCTAAATCTACTACGCAGAGGATCTATAAGACTAACCTAAGCCGAACCACGTGTAAAGAGAAGTAATATTAAAAGAGATTACTATCTAAGCGACATATACGCTAAATCCTTTGGTTTATATCCTAAAATTACACTACTCGTCGTATGTCTTTTATATAAGTTAAAAACGCTCTTAACCTACCTACTTCTACCTATATAATTTAACGAGAACTTCGCCGCGCTAGCTACCGACGATGTATTACGTGCCCTCGACTCTTTATTAGCTGACTCTAAGCAAATAAACGTCTTACTTTTATATATACGTACCGCTGGTAGAGAACATCGGACTAGGCAGCTACTTATAAGTAAAAGAGGGACTAGAGAAAGGTTATATAGTTAGACGAGTATATATTTAAGCTTAGAAAGAGTAGAAGAGTCTAGGTAACACAGCGTATAGATAAAAAGAGATGTCTAGACTATATTAGGTTAATATATCGATTAGAGAGAGTATTAGTTATAATTTAGAGTACGATTAGCTATGATTATAAGTCTTCTCTTATCTTCTTAGAGAAGGAACAAGGCTATAGAGTAGTGAATTCTCGCGTCTATAGAGATTAAATTCTCGAGCTAGTTATCTTTCTCTTATTTAACAAGCTCGGTACTAACTATATCTTTATAGAGAACGGTTCAAAGGTATATAAGAGACATACTCGCTTAGCTAAGCTCTAATATAACATCCGCGGCTTTAACTAGCCTTCTTCTTCATCTGATTTAAACGTAATTAAGAAGGTCTAGAGGTAGATAAAAGAAGAGTTAAAGAAGTTACTCTTTATACCGACTTCTAAGAACGAGTTAATTAAGAAGATCTAAAGACTTTGGGATTTAGTAGATCTACGTGATTATAGACGATATACTAAGCGGTTAACTTATAAGTTAGAAGATGTTATTAAAGTAAAAGGATTAGTAACTATTTATTAATAATATATATAAGTTTTAGAGTAAAAGACTTGAAGTTAGAATTATAAATAATTTTTAAGTAATAAGTGTTAATTTAGTAGAGTTCGCTTAGAGAGCCTATTAGCTGTGGCCTTAACTCTTACTATACTAGAATACGAGGAAGATACTAGAGATACTTAATATAGCTCTAAATTATAAGAAGGAATATAATATCCTTATAATTTAAGAGCTAGTATAGAATAGCGTAAGAGACTCTCTTAGCTACTCGTCGAGCTTAAGGTATAATATAGTCTAGTTAAATAAGACAGAGGTGCTTTTTATATATAAGAGGTACTCTAAAGTAAGCTAGATATATACTATAGATAAGAACTAAGCAAGTATAATAATAAGAGAAGGAGTAAACGAAATAATAATCTACTTAGTATATAACTTATAAACGAGAAGGATACTAATTAAAGATATACTATAACTAGTAAGACCTTAAAGAGCGCTTATAGTAGAGAACTTAAACGCCTACTACTCTCTTTAGAATATATATAAAAGATATAACTAGAACGTAGACCTTACTCTTAAACTTACTACGTAGTAGATACTTAAAAGAGATATGTCTTATAATAAGGTTATATAGAGAAGAGAGAGATTCTAAGACTTTATAATTAATCTAGCTTTCTTAACTAAAAACGTAGCGATATAGCGTAGACTACTAGACCTACTAGGCTTAGACTATATAGCTTAACTCTTAATAATAGTAGTAGAAGAGGAGAGAGAGACGCCTAGAACACTTAGTTTTAGCTAGAGGCTAATAGACGAAGTACTAGTAAAAGCAGAGGCTCTACGTCTTAAAAAGCTAGTAATCTAGAATATACTAGAACTCGAGAGAGCTATTAAGAGACTTATAGAAGAACTCTAGTAGATAGCCCGAGCCTCGACGCTACTCTAGAAGCTAGATAAAGAGAGAGTATAGCTATAGTAGAATATAGAGGTTAAAGAAGCGTCGATTAGAGTAAGAGAGTATAAGAGAATATAGAGAGAGCTTCGTATAAGGAGCTTAAGACGCTAGCTAGACGAAGCTCTTTAAGAACTCTAGATAGTTAGTAGAAGAGCGAAGATAAAGAGCTAGAGAGAGGCACTTATAGAGGTGTTAAAAGATAATAGAAAGCTATAGACGCTTAAGAAGTAGGTACGTCTAAAGAGATATATAAAACCTAAAGCACTAGCGCTACTAACACTTACCTTACTTAGTAGAATCAGCGGCGAGAATTATAAGAATAAGACTTATATTCTTATAAAGAAGTTCTTCTTAGAATTAACAGCTGACTACTTAAGTATTCTTAATAAGAAGTAGAGCTTTAAGAGCTTCTTTTAAAGATACTAAGTAAGCTAGTAAGTAACTAAGAGGTATATTAAGAGAGTAATAAGATCGGTACCTTAGAAGGTATCAGAGTTTAATATACTAGCGAACAGCTTTCTAAAAGCGTATAATAAGCTGCTTTAAGAGATACTCGTAGTAATTATAAAAGCGAGCTTCTACTTATAGTACTTCTTATTACTATTCTATTATATAAAAGTAGTAGTACTAAGAAAACTAGGTAAGATAATAGAGGAATAGAGTAAAGTAGGAGCTTACTAGCTAATAATACTACTCTCGACAATAGATAAGATTCTTAAGAAGATAATAGTATAGAGGCTTATATAGCTTATAAAAGAGGTAGCTATACTCTTAGAGATATAGATAGGTAACTAGGAGTACTAGAATATAGAACTTATAATAAGAATAGTAATAGAGAGAGTATATACTACTTAGGAAAATAAGAGCTATACGGTCTTAACCTAGCTAGATATAGTAGAGACGTTTAACTAGGTAGACTATATATAGCTGCTTTATACTCTAAGAGAAAAAGAGATACTATAGTAGGTTATAACCTAGATAGAAAGCTTCCTCTTATAGTATAAGACTACGCTATTCTTTAATAGAAGGTTTATAGATAAGAGAGACCTAGGTTAAGAGATACTATAAGAGTTAGTACTATCTCTAATACTCTTTATTCTATTTATCTTAATCTTATATAATAACTTAGTAAGAATCGACGAGCTAGTAATAGTAGGCTTTATAGATAATATAAACCTACTTATAATATTAAAGAGTATAGAAGTAAACTATAGAATACTCGAAGTAACCTAGAAAGTATATAATAAGTAGGCGAATAAGTAAGGTATAGCTTTTAGCTTAGAAAAGACAGTACTTATATACTTTATAAGAACGAGGGTATTATAAAGAGAGATAGTTTAGTTTAGAGAAGCGAGGCTTATACTAGTCAAGTATATAAGATTCCTAGAAGTAGAGCTTAATAGAAAGCTAAACTAAAAAGCGTACTAGAAGAGAGTATAGAAGAAGCTTATAATATAAACCTTTATACTTATAAGACTAGCTAGAAAGACGTAGAGTATAGACTACTACTAAGTAAGGTAAATATATATAATAGTAATAAGAAGCGCTATTATATATAGAGTATTAGTATAGTACTATAGAATACTAAAGAGAAGAAGTATAAAAGAGATAATAAGAAGCTTCTCTATATAATAGTTAAAGTATCTATAAGTAGTAATAAGAGTATATAAGACTACTCTAGTATAGAGCTTTAAAGTAGATATAGACTACGTACTAATTAACCTATATCTTAATCTAAGAGTAACTATGTTTAAAAGAAAGTTCTAAGTATCTAAACTAGAAAAGCTAATCTAAAACGCTTATAAGTATATAGCTATATAGCTAAGAAGAAGGAGAGAAAGGCTGTTAAAGATAGAAAAGGCGATACTATACTCTTAGAGAGTAAGATAGAAGTAGGAAGAAAAGTAGAGAATAGAAGAAGAGAGGTTCGAGTATAGTACTACGTTTAAAGAATAGAGAAAGCATCTAGAAGTCTAGAGGAAGAGAACTTAAGAGAAGAACCTTATATAATATATAGAAGCGTTAGATAAGGTAGACCTCGACGATTAGAAGCTATAGAAGGTTTATAAGAGGCTTACTAAAGCAAAGAGCTTACTACTTATATAATTATAAATAAGAGTAATAGAGCTTAATATCTTCCTCTTCTTAAGAAGAGTACTAGACTAGCTTATACTATAGTATATATACGTAGATAGTAGAGAGATAGTAGAGTATCTTATACTATTTTACTATAAGATTCTATAGAAGAGAGAAGCGCTTATAAGAGCTCTTAGAAAGCAGATCAGAGACCTTAGAGAGCTAAGAGAGGCGCTGGCGAATAGGAAGCTAGCGCTGAGGATTACTACTTAGCTGCTTAAGCTAGGAAGACTCTAGAAGTATAAGCTCGCGCTGGAATTACTAGAGGAAGATAGAGAGGAGAATAAGGAAGAGGTAAGAGAGAGAGAGGAAGAGAAGGAGGTAGCCGAGGTACGTCGAAAGGTAAGGCCTAGGCTTAGACGGTTTTAAGAAGGCGCTTAAGAAGCGCTAGAGACAGTAGATATACCTACGGCTCTTATACTACTAATATAAGCTTTAGCGGTTAAGTATTTTAACTTACTATCTTTTATATTACTAAGTTAGAGAGATAAGCTCTAAATAGACAGTAGTAGAACCTAGAAAGAAGTGTTATATACTTAATAGAAAGCTTAAGAAGCGACGGAGAACAAGCTAAAAGGCTTTATAAACTAGAATAGAAGATATACTACTTACTCTTAGAGCTTAGCCTACGGCCTACGTAGTATAAGAATAATAATAATAATAACTTTATCGATTATATAAATATATAAATAGTAGATAATATATAATAGTATATAATTAGATTATCTATAAGAAGAGAAGAGTTCTCTAAGTAGAAGAACTATTTAACTAAATCTAATAGTACGAATTCTAATTTCTAAAGAATAACTAACGTGGTTTATTAGAACCTAGCGTATATTAGAACCTAGCGTACTTTTCCTATCTTCTCTACTTTATTATTTTAACACGTGTTATCTTAACAACTATTAATAGAAATTCAAACTTAAGAAGCTCGAATTATCTTAGCTATCGAGGCTATCCGATTATCTAAAAAGCTTAGTTATTAAGCTGCTGTAAAAATCTATAAAGTTCTTAAAACTAGCCTTCGCCGTAGAATAAACAGCCAACTTCCTCTCCTAGAACGACGGCTAGTAAATATTAAATTAACTTAACTCGAGGAGGAAGTGATTCTTTAGAATATACTTAACTTAGATTCTAGAGGGTTTGCACTCTAACTAGCTAGTATAGAAGATATAGTAAATTATATCTTCGAATCGTAGAGAGAGAAACGCGTTAGTAAGCTTTAGGTATATCGATTTATATAATAATAACTAGGGTTAAAGACGTGTTTTAATCGCGTTTACGACTTCTAAAGAGCCTTATACGAAGATCCTAACCTAATTAGCACGTGGTTCCGACTTATATAAAATATAAGAGCGAAATACAGTGTTTTAGATTACGATTTC
>JAPZOX010001181.1:0-15475 GCA_037952655.1 Hymenoscyphus sp. LP001
ATCAAAGTTTTAATTTTAAAATTTTTAATCAACAATTCGTAGAGATATTAAAATATCAAAATCGCGATTTTAGATATGTTTTCAGTTAGCTGGTTCGCTTGTTTAGCCGGTTCGCTATATATACACGTTATAGTAAGTAAAGTTTAAGTAGTTCTTAAAGTAAATAGATATAAGAAACTAAGAGCTACTAGAAGATATATAAGAAGACTCTTAGATAAGAATTAGAAGGTATTAATCTTTACTCGAGTTATCTTAAGAGAGAGTATTAAGGAAATATATAGTTCGGTTTAACTAGAGTATAGCCGTAGCTAGTCCCGATAAGGTATAGCGTTATACGTAATAGTATAGCTATATATATACAGACGTGAACCTCGACCTTCTATACTCTTTAGTTAATATTACACTGTTCTACTAGCTCTCTACCTTTGCTATATAGACTTACTATACTAGTTATACTAGATATAGAGAGATCTGCTTAATATTAAATACTTATCTCTAGTTATCTAAATCTATAATTTAATCTACTTAAAACATTAGTTAATTACTACTATAGTATACTCTAGTTTAATATCAGTAGACGAGTATACTAATTAATTAAGATTCGACTTATAATAGACAACGACACCGAGCTAAGAACTCTATACGAACCCGTAGTAGAGATAGCTAAAGACTAAATATCTATTATTAAGTATACTACTCTATTTATTCTTTGATTTCTCTATTCTCTAATATCTTATAGTATCGTTGCTATTTATAGCATCGGTTCCTACTTCGACGATATCTAGTATAAGAATATTAGTATACTCGAAGCGCTACGCTATATTAACTAGCTTAAGAATATAAATATACTACTATTAGTAGTACTAAACGCTCGGATAATATAGTATAGGTATATATTCCGATAGTTTAGAGAAGAGGCTATTCGCTAGAAGATAACTACTATTATAGAACGCTTACTTATTTTCTTAAAACGTATAAGAAAGATAACCTGTTATATTACTTTATTTAATTTAAATTACTGATTTTATTTCTAAGACTCTACTCTTTAATTAGGTTCTCTTATATTTATTATATACTACTTTAGTAGACTAGCTATATAATAGTTTATATCTAAAGAGTACTCGGTCTATCGACCTTCGTATAAAACGTAACTTTATATAACTTTATATAACCTCGCGAGATAAGAGGTTCTAATAAGGGTTCTAATAACCGGTAATTATATATAGCTTATACGTATAAAACTTCTTTCTCTTATACGTAGAATAGACTTCCTTCTTTAGTTAATTCTCTTTATAATAAGACTATCTTATCTATTAACCTTATTATATCTAGCTTATAATAAGCTATCTTATAGGTTTAGATATCTACTTTATACGAAAGAACTACTAGCTAAAACACTATAGACACTTCTTAATATAGAACGTTTTCTAGATAAATAGCCTAGAATATATTCTACTACTTACGATATAGTATTTCTTAGAATACTCTTTAAAGATACCTCTAGATTAATACTAAGCGAACTTCTTAAGACAGTTAATATAGAATACTAAGATATAATTTAAGAAGAAATCTTATAAATACTTAATCTTAATAACGAATCGCTGCTTAAGATAGTATATATCTTTAAGAAGATTTAAGCAAAGTTACTATAGAGAGCTAAGATTACGTGTTTTTTTAAGTAGAAGCTATATAATATTAAAGCTATCTTAGGAAAAGAGAAGAAGAAGATATATTATATTAAAACCTAGAGAAGCTTCGAAGCTAATTAGAATAGTTATTTATAGTTTTAGAAAGCTCTAGTTATCTTAGTTTAATATAGAAAATCAGACTCTAATAGAATTATTTTAATATAAATAATTTTAGAAAGTCTATAGATATAACGACACGCACAGCTGATAGACCGCGCAAGAGCACGACTACGTCAGGTATTACGAATAGTGTGATTAACACTATGGAACTGTCTATACGAAGATTCTAAGCTGAGGAGAGAAGAGAAGAAAGGACAGAAGCTTAGGAGCTAGAAGCTCTTTAAATACAGGAGGTATACTAAGCACATCTGCTTAGTAAGTTCTAGCCAAGGGCTGGTCTAAAGCATAGTAGCGGTGAGAACCGTTATATTACCCCCCCCTTTGAAAAGAAGCTTACTCTCAAGCTTATAGGAGCGTCTATACTATCGTCTAGATCTTTATATAAATCTAACCTATCCTCGTACGTCTTAATCTAATTATCTAAGCGACGCGGAGGACCTGGTTATATAGAGTACGCTAAATAGAAGCTTCTTAGCTTATGTAGGAAATACTTAAAGTCAGAAGTAGGATACTACTCTAGATCCTCGTCGTGTCTTACCTATTTAGCCTTATAATATAGTATATTTCTTATCTTTTTTACTATAACTATATCTTCTACTTCCTACTCCTCGTCGTCTGTAATTTATATAGGTAGAGGTGGTTCGTTTACTTGTCCTAGCAGGGGGTTGTCTGAAGCTTTTCGTAGGCAGTCTATTAAGAACATAGGGTATATCTTTATAGAGGCTAGTAACTTAACCTTATAGGAGTATCCTACTTTCTAAATAACCTTATATAGACCTGCTATTTAGTAGTCTAGCTTGTGGCTAGGACGCTCTGTCTTCTAATTTCTTATTAATACCTAGACCTTATCTTCTACGTTAAAGTCTACTTCTTATCGGTAAGAGTTAATATCTCTTCGCTTCTTATCCTATACTTCCTTTATAATTACACGAGCCGCTTCCCACGCTTTTTAAAGCTTTCTAACTACTCTTTATACCTCTTCCTGATTTAGCTTCTCTTTTACTATTACTACGTCTAGCTTGTTCTAGTTAAACGAGGTACGTAGAGAGTAGGTATTTAGAAGCTTAAATAGCGACATTCTAATACTCTTATAAGGTAACGTCAGCTGGGCGTAGTCTATAATAGATAAGAGCTTAGACTAGTTGTTCTAATAGTAATTAACGAAAGAACGTAAGCGCTAGTCTAAGTACTGATTTATAATCTCTATCTGTCTATCTGTTTAAGAGTAGAAAGCTATAGATAGCTTAATCTAGATACCTAGTATACGGTAGAACTCGTTCTAGAAATTAGAGACGAATTAAGGTCCTCTATCTAATACAATTGTCTATAGCGCTCTACGATGTCTGTAGATATATAACACGTATAACTAAGCTATGTCCTAGGCAGTAGTTGTCTTATAATAAGGAACAGAGATGCTTTACTTACTTAGGCGGTCAATTACTACGTAGGCTATGTCATAGCCGAACTTGTCTTTTAGGAATAACTTGAAATCTATAGTAACGTGTTACTAAGGGCGGTCTAGGACTGGTAGTAGGTGAAGGAATCCTAGCGTACGGTCTCGAGGAATATAGGCTCGCTTATAAGCGTGGTAATTGCGAATATACTACGCTATATCCTAGGCAAGTCCTTTCTAATAGTATTTCTAGGCAAGGATACGTATTATCTTTGCTTTACTAGGGTATATAGAGGAGATTTAGTCGTAAGCTTCCTTAATTAGATCTGCTACTAGGGTATCTTAGATAGGAACCACCAGTCGTCCTTAGTAGAGAAGTAGTCTATTTTTAAGCTGAAAATCCCCTGGCTAAGTATCTGCTTATCTTCTTAGATTAACTAGTAATTCCGCTATATAGTTAGCTACTAGGATCCGGTTAATTAATTAGCTTAGCTCTTATATACTCTCGTCTAATAGGGCTAACTATAGACTGTTGTTTTCTAGAATTACTAGGTCTAGTTATTCTAGCTAAAGTAAGGCCTTAGTATAGATACTTACTTTAAGCTCGTTTTAAGAGCTAATATCTTATCCTCTTCTTATAAGAGTATTAGGTTAAGTATTATCTTTGTCTACTTAATATATAATTATAAAAGAGTATTAAGAGAGTAGTTTAGCCTACCTAGCCTAGCGGCTAGTAAGCTACTTAGTTGTTATAAAGTACTTAAGTACTTTGTAATCTATATATACCCTAAAACGGGAAGGCGTGCTTTATAGTTTAGGACGCTAGTGGCTAAGAGAGCGTATAATAGCTAGTATCTCCTTATCGTAAATCTCGTAATTACACTCCGCAGATGCTATAGTCTTTGAGAAGTAGTCTACAGGGTGCTATTCTCCGTTAGAGTATAATTGAGAGAGGATACTAGCTACTACTCCGTCCGAGGCGTCGGTTTCTAACTTATATTCTAAGGCAGGGTTATAATATCGTAGGAGAGGAGACGAGACAAGGCGTTGTTTAAGTTCCTAGAAAGCCTAGCGGTAAGACTCATCGAATACAAAGGGGGTTAAAGCTTTTATCAGATGTGTAAGTGGCTTAGTAATAAGTCCGTAGTTATAGATAAAGCGTCTATAGAAATTACAGAAGCTAAGAAAGGATTAGACTTCCTTAACTATGCCAGGCTGCTTTTACTTATATATTACAAAGACTTTGTCTAGGTTTACCTTAATACTATCAGTGCTAATAATAAAGCTAAGGTATTTCGTCCGAGTAACGCTGAATTCACACTTCTTAATATCTGCTTATAGGCCAGCATCGCGAAGCTGTTAGAGGACTTGTCTTATATGTTCCTTATATTCTAAGAGGTTATCTAAGTAAATGAGGATGTTATCTAAGTAGGCTGTATAGAAGTCGTTAAGGTAGTTAAAGAGAACGTCGTTTATATAGCACTAGTACGTAGCAGGGCTATTTATAAGACTAAATAGAAGAACTTTACATTTATAGGACCTATACCTAGTATAGAATGTCGTAAGGTCCTCGGATTCTAGGTCTATATAGATATAGTAGAAAGCTTATTATATATCGAGCTTTATAAAGAACTTTACATTCGCTAAGCAGGCAAGAGTCTTATCGATCAACGGTAAAGGGTAGCGGTTCTTACAAGTAAGAGTATTAAGTTTATAGAAGTTAATACAGAAGCGGAGGCTACTATTTAGCTTACGTACAAAGAGCGTAGGCGAGGCGAAGAAGGCTTAGCTAGACTTAATAAATCCCTTTTCTAGGTTCTTAACCAAATACTACTTAATAGCTTTAAGCTCGTCTATAGATTACTTATAAAGTAGGCTATATCTAAGGGTATTTAGGGCTTCTAGCTAGATTTAGTAGTTATAAGAGCGTTAAGGTAGGAGCTTGTTAGAAGCGGCTTTAGAGAATACATCTTTATATAAGCTATACTAAGAAGGGAGCTTATCTTTAATTTCTTAGACAGTTGCTTTATCGTTATCTCTAAGAGCCTCTTTCTCTTAAATTACTTAGTCTAGCTCGTATAAGCTAGTTGAAAAGAACTCATTTTCCTAGTAGCATAGGTAGATATAAAAAGCATTTACTGAAATATAAGTAATATTAAGCAAGGGGAGCTCTTTCTTCGTATAAGAGCAACTTAGAAGTTAATAACTAGGCCGCGAGAGTATAGCGTCTAGTAGGCTTAGCTCTTGCTATATCCGGTATATCTTGTCGTAGATGTCCTATTTGTATATATTACGTTTAACAGTCTTAATCTCGGTTATTTCCTAACTCTCGTAACCGGAGTCTTCTTCTAACAGAGTACTTAAATAAGGCGAGGGTAGGCGAGGGAGGATAGCGCGGGGTGCTTACTTACTGTCTTAACGTCGTACGTCCTCTTATTCTATAGTATACTCTCTTACTAAGACATCTCGCTAGTAGTCGGGCTAGCAGTGTTAAAGGTATATATAGCTTCTTAGTAGGCGAATCTCTTTCTAGAAGGTTAGTAGCAGAGGTTTATTATTATCTAGCTATATAAGTATTCCTTATCTTAGATTAAGCTAGATTTTAAAGTAGGCTATCTACTTAAGTCTAAGTATAATTTCATAGTTCCTAAGATCTAGGATATAGAAGGAGATGTTTATTTACCGATATCTATCTACCGAGAGTTAAAGAGTAAGAATGTAAGTAACGGATTTACTTAACTTACTATCGAACCCTTTAGTTATAATAGCATATACTAGTTTCTAAGGTTTAAGGTTAAAAAACTTAGCTATATTAACAGCGAAAGCAGTGTTAATAAAAGCAAAGCTATTTACTCTAGTATTAATTAAAGCGTAAGTTATAATTATAATTCTATTATTTACTAGAGTATATAGAACTATAAAGTGCTTTCTACCTATTAATCGACTTAAATCAATCTTCTTAAGACTAAGAGCATACCCTAGGCAAGAGTCTTAGCCTAGGGTTCCTCTTTTCTCTTATTATATAAGAGTTCTTCGTTTACTAATTCTTCTTTGTCTATTTCCTTAAAATCAATTCTCCTTAGCTTAGGACAGGTAGTAGCGTAATGTCCTTTTCTATAGCAGTTATAATAAGTAGTATTAGCATCCTCTAGTACTAGTTGCTTTACTTTATAAGGCTTCTCGCTAGAGTTATAAGAAGAAACTAGATATGTTATATACGAAGTTAGACCTAGTATGTTTCCTAGGAATTATAAAGCAGGTAGGGCAGAAGCTGTAATATTGCCTAGAGTAGGAACAGAGGAGCGAGTAGGTCGTATAGGTTAAGTAATAGATCTTTCTTAGTATAACTTCTAACAGTCCTCTCTTATAGTAATACGTCTTAGCTCTATATCTACAGATAGGCAGTTAGCTAACAGTTCTTAATATATATCTAAGGTATATAATATTAGTACGATTCCTTTCTAGAGTAGGATCGTTAGTCTATTATATAAATCTAAGTAGAGGCTTTTCTAGGGAATCTATACTTCTCTAGCTAGGTGTAGAAACTAAGTCTAAAACTCTATAAACGTCTAAGTCTTCTTTATTATACAATTATAATCATATTCCTACTTAGCGTCTCGTACTCTATTTAGGTTAACAAAGATAGAGGTAAGATAGTCGATTATTTCTCTTACTAAGATAAAACGTGTCTAGGAATCCTCGTCGATCTACAGCTAGAGGTGTTTCTAGGCATTTCTAGTTATACGATTAAAAACGTAGAACATCTTATCTTCCTTATTGTAGAAGTAGTCTCTATTGCTTCTAAATTTCCCTTAGATCTAGATCTTCTAACCTAGAAACGTAGGGTCTATTCTGTTAGAAAGGGGCTAGGGGTCTAGTAGTTTCTTTAAGTACTTGTAGCTAGTACTTAAGCTTAGTATTGTTAATTCTAGGGTTTATTATTTAGTTAATTATATAATATTTGAAAGTAATAGTATAGCCGTCGGTTAGGCAGTGGCCGGATTGCTTAGAGGCGGAAGGCAGCTAAGAAGCTGTTTAAGCAATTGCTAGGTTCGCGACTGGTCCTAGCTAAGTGCTTAGACTTGCTCTTATAAGGTGTTTAAGCTTTTAGAGGCGTCGTCGTAGTCAGAGTCTAGCTAGTGCTTAAGCTAAGCCGCTAGTAAGTTATCGTTTTCTTATTATAGATTTAGATATCCCTAACCGCGGGATATATATCGAGTAGTAACTCCTAGAGGCACTCTCTATTATAAAGATACTATCGTAGTAGTAGTAGTTTTCTATATATATATTATTTACTAGGAGGAATGTTCGTCTTATTACATAGTATCTAGGACTCTCTAGTTACTAGACCTTCTTAATTCCTTTTAAAGAGCACTATAGCTAGGTAATTAAGGATCGTAGGGTCCTTCTATCACACTAGATAGACAGGTAGAGAGATTATCTATAGCCTTCCTAGGCAGTATTAGAGAGCTTAGAATAATATAATAACATACATAGCTGATAGACCGCGTAAGAGCACGACTACGTCAGGTATTACAAATAGTATAATTAATACTATAGAACTGTTTATACGAAGATTCTAAGCTAAGGAGAGAAGAGAAGAAAGGACAGAAGCTTAGGAGCTGGAAGCTCTTTAAATATAAGAGGTGTGCTAAGCACATCTGCTTAGCAAGTTCCAGCCAAGGGCTGGTCTAAAGCATAGTAGCGGTGAGAACCGTTACAATAGATAAGAAGTATCTAATAGTATATAATACTATAACTAGTATTATAGATACTATCCTTAGTATAGCTATATTAAAAAGAGGTTAATAGTATAATATTCTAGTCTAATAAGTTATAAATATAATAATATTAACTACTAAATTATATTATAAAAGAAGCTCTAGATTAACTAAGTAAATTAAAAGAAGGTTCTAAAATAAGAGAATATAGTATTAAATAAATACCTAAGTAATAATTACTTACTAATTTAAATATTTAAGATTATTTAGACTAACTAAAATAAGTATATTAAGTTCTAAAGCGTTCTAGGATATAGAGTACTAGATACTTGTCTAAGTAATATCTACTTAATATATTTAATTAATAGAGTTAGAAATAATTAATAAGATACTAATATAGTTCTAAAACATATAAGCGTAACTATAAAATCACGATAATTAGAGACTAAATAGACCTTTTTATAATAACAAATCCACTTCTTAAAACAGGATATTCTAAGACAACTAGTATCTTAGCTCTTTTTATAATTCTGTCTTTAGAGGTGAATACCTCTTAAAAATACAACTCTATAAAACACAACTTAGTAAAACAAATCACTTATCCTAAATACTAAACATCTTCTTCCTTTCACAACCTATTATATATATATTGTGAATTGTTCAAGTAACATTAGAAGGTCAGAAGCATGCCTCTTTGTAATTGGTCTAGCGACCAAAAACACGTGCTTATTTTTTCTCACCCTTAATCGGAATAACTACGGCGATTATAAAAGGGGGTGAGGGGTGGAGAGACTAAGAAAAGTTCAGACTAGGACTTTTAGTACAGTAATTTGGTATTTGAATTTTTTGGGGAGTATCAATTGACTAGAGTTCAGGAACATATAACATTTGCTAAATAACGACACCAACATTGTGAAACAGTCAACAAAAATTGACAACCTCCCTCGCCATGGACCATTGAAAGCGGCAATAGATAAATAAACCGCTGGGTGTTGGTACTTTGGAACTTGAATTGTTACAAAACATCTAGACTAACAATCCCAGATTATAAGTGTTTGGGATAATTTACTTAGATTACTCTAGAGAGTTGGAACAACGAGAGCTAAGGTAGGCACGAGCCTAAGGTATCTACTGCCACTTTTATTGTCCACCCTTCGGCGTTACAAAGTAGTATAACTGAAATTAAAAGCTAGTCATCTCAACTATTTGAAAGCCCTAGACTCATAAATGCTCAGATGGCGGTGAGTTTAAATTCCCCACAAGGCTAAATTGTGATTGGTGACATGCCCGACGACAAAAAGAAAATACAAGCAGCCATACCCCTCTCTCGCTAAGCATTCTTCTCACTTGTCATAATTGCATCAATGCAATGCTTACTGCGGCCACGATGAGGATCGAGCGAATTGGAGTTCATGGTTTCCCAAACTATTGGGGGACTGGGCTGGTGATAACAATGGCCATTGTTCTTGGACGCGAAAGAAGGAAAAATCGCAAAAGCAAGCCACCCGATGTTCGTCAAACGACGAAGCATTCAACAATAAGGAATTCCGCTCGTATTCGAGTGCAAAAATTCGGAATCTAAACAGCCACGAAATCCTTGAAGCCACACAGTATTTATCATTCACATTTACCATTCACGATTTAGGTCGCGGCACTTACCTGGGATTGTGTACACTGTACAATGGTATTCGTAGTGAAAAGTATATCCCTCCTCAAAGTGGAACAATATCGCGGGGACCCCGCGTGAGGCAACATGTGACATTGACCAAAACCGGCGATTTGCAATCTCAAATCGCATTTTAGAGAACCTGAATGCTGGAGATCTCACTCCTGGGTGACGGAACAATAGAAAAAGAAAAAAACAATGATCATGACAAGTCCGCGTTTCCGGAGATCTGAGAGCCGGGAATCGGAAGTCTGCCGTGTGAGGCTTTTCTTTCCTTCTTCAAGAATCACAACCATCGAACCATCCTGGACAGAATTGGAAGATGGACTGGTCATGATACCTGATGAGGTGTGCTGTTGTTCCACGGATTTCGAGCTGAGGTTGGAAACAATACTCGCGTGCTGTCCTGACGGTATTTATGTAGTACTTGACTTTTCGCGGCAACTCTTCTAATACTCGGAAGCCAACTGTTGACGAAAGCACGAAGCGAGCGGGGCAGGACCACGTACGGTTGGGTTTTCCTTCCGTTTTTCCACCAAGTGACTGCTCGGCGTGTCCTCTCATGCCGGGTGACTTCCCGTCCGATAAACTCGCAAGGCATTTTCATTGGAAAATACTCGTAGTCCTTTCTTTCGCTGTTGCAGCTTTGATGTGTTCTAGCCTCTCCCACCGAGAATCTGGGCGAGATGTTAGGTTTTGCCGCGGTTACAACGCTCCTGCTGGATGTGTTGTATGGTTTCTCGAGGGCTCTCCGTCCACGGCCAGGTGGCAGAGATGCTGCAGCTGTTGACATTTGGCGACGCAAACCGAGTCATGCCGAGCGGTGGCCAGAAGGAGGGTCTCGACCAGGGGAAACAATCTGAAATGACCTGATGCGGGAGCTTTCGGGGCATTTTTGGAAACATGGGTGCCGGTCGTAAATGCTTGCGATTGCCAGATCAGCGGGCTGTTGGATCCGGGCCCGGAAGCGAACAAGGCTAAAGAAGAGAAGCTCTTTTAAGCCGGCTTGAGTCTGTTGTGTTTCGTTTCTCGTGATGTTTTGATGCCGATGCGGAGGGTTGTACTTGTATGAGGATGACGAGAGGGACAAGAAGAGTATGTAACGCCCGAGGTGCCTAGTTGGATGGATCTGAAGGACCTGAAGGAGAAAGAGCCACTTCAGCTGGAAAAAAGCGAAGAAAGAGAGTTCTCTAGAGGTCCTCCAGCATGTGCACAATGTACTTGTACTGCACTGCAGGTGCTGAAGCATCCCCAAAGCACCTGTATCAACCAGCGCCTTCGGGCCTCATGGAGAGGAGAAGAGGGGGGAGAAGGGGGCGGAGAAGGGGGGAGAAATAGGTGCCGCCGTAGGTGAGGAAAAATAAGAAGCTAAGCGTGGGAAGGAAATCTGAGAAGACCAAGACCCTTGCAGCGGTGTGCGATATCTTCAACCAGCCTAAACCTTACGAAGCACTACCCTACCCTACCTTGCCCACCTCAACCTACTATTACCTCCATCAACAAGTCGACTCACTACCACCCCAGAACCTCTTTTGTCTCTCCTCATTTCTCCTCACTGATTCGTCTGCCTCGTCTGCCTCGTCCTCCTCGTCCTCCAACCCGCGCCCATTCGACGTCTGCCACATTGCGCGAAGTCTCATTCTCATACTCATACATGGATAGGCGCATCTAATCCTCCCGCGGTACAACATCTCCTCTCGCGATCTCGACGAACCTTGCAGGAAGCCCACCATCTTCACCAAAACCTGTCTCTACAGCCCGGTCGTCTGGGCCTTCGGATGGGATAGAGCTCCAGCTTCTAGACTCGAGAGACATTCCCGTTCCTGCAATTCCCAAATTTCCTATACCTACCCACCTCCCACCACCCCAGGTCCAAAAGGACCCCCCAATTCCACAATTCCACCACCGCAGAGTCTCGCTGCGATTCTTTCGCCTTCCTCTGCACCCTTAGAGGAATCAACATCTTCCAACTCGCGCGCTTCAACTCCTAAACGCACTCACGCCGAAGCCTTCTCTCCCGATCAACAACCCTATCTGCATCCCGCCTCACCTACGCAACACAGAGCAAGCATTGCTTCACTGGGTGCGCCGAGCCCTGGCACACGGGGCCCAGATGATGGGAACGACGGGGCAAGAGGGAGCCTGGAGGAGAAGAAGCCTGCCAAAATGGTGAGGTCAAGCATTGCTTGTACGAAATGTCGGCGGAGTAAGGTCAAATGTAAGTTGGATTTCTGGCCCGACGAGGAGTGTTGGCGATGGACGGGAGACTTCATCCATATCCAGTCTTCAGTTCTTGCTATATACCATTTAGACATTGCGTATATGCATTTCTCTACTACATAAATGCGCCTGGTGCTTGAGCTAACCCCGCTCCTAGGTATCAATACGGGAACCAATTCAGTCTGCAAAGCTTGCGCCTCGAGCGGCAGGGACTGTTCTTACCCGACTCCAGGTACTTCGACTACGCCAAAACGAAATGATGCTCCCACAGGTATCAAACAAGAAGACGGCGAGAGCAAAAAGCGGATAAGGAAAATTGAGGATACTGGTCGGAGAAATAGCCACAAATCGGGTGAGGATGTTTTGGACTCGCCAATTCTCACAAAGAAGGTCTGGAATGAGCTGAATGAAATCTTCAAACTGCATTTCTTGACTGAGATGCCGTTTCTTCACCCTACGTCCTTTAAAAGTACGATGCGTCAAGCTGCATTTCCAAGGGACCCTTCAACCCCGTTTACGGACACACAGGACTCGAAGCTCCTCCTTCTGGGAGTCTTGACTCTCACGGCCCGTTTTCATACAGACCTCGTAGCACATCACTCTCCAACCGGCGACCCTATCGCTGCAAGTGACTTTTACTCCAGCGCACTCGATGCCGCTCTCCATAAAGACGGGAACTCAAGCAAGACTTCACTAGTGGTGATCCAAGCTTGGTTAATGCTTAGCCTTTATGAGTGGGGTCAATTGAGAGGAACACAAGCGTGGGTTTATTTAGCCATCGCTACCAGATTGGCCCAGGCGATGAGGCTCAACTACGAAGACGATACAGGACCTGGATCCCACCCATATCCGTCACCAAAGGAACCAACCAACCGAACATCGGACCAGGTGGTCACTGAGAAGGAGGTTCGGCGCCGAACATGGTGGAGTTGTTTTATCATGGACCGAATGCTGTCAGCAGGAAAGTACAGAGGAACAATGATACTTGTCAACAAAATGCGGATACAGCTCCCTTGTTCAGAGGATCAATTTTTATTCATCAAAGATGTACAAACGGGCCATTTGAAATCAGACTGGAACAGAGATTCCAGGCCAGACATTTCTGTCAACGATGAAGGAGTTCTGGGATGGTACATTCGGTTGGTCGAGATTTTTGGACGCTTTTCAGAATGGAGTTACGCAGGTGGTAGAAGGACGGAGACTCTCCCTCCCTGGGACCCGTCTACTGAATTCTATAAACTTCGGCTCGATTTGGACGACTTTATCCAGGCATTGCCATCAAACCTTGCATTCTCAGCGGCGAACCTGTCAGCTCATATTGAAAAACGGAACGCCACTCCTTATGCCTCGATGCATACGTTATACTGTTTATGCTTGATTATGCTTCACAGAGAGTATATACCTTTCATCCCTCTACGTTGCAAGAAACCATCTGGTCCCCTTGATCCACCAACTTTTCCACCGGAGCAGTTTACGATCCCGGATGGCTTCTGGGAAACCAGTGCTGGAACCATGTTCAAAGCAGCCAAAGATATTATCGATATCGTTCGGATATGCCATGATGACAACGCACTTCCAGAGTCCCCTCAAATCGCATTTGCAATATGGCAAGCCGCCTTTGTCTGCATCTACGCCAAAAACTTTGAGCATATGGATACGCGGCGCTATGTACTCAGCTCGGAAAATGGCCATGATTCCAATATCAAGCCAGATTGGGCTGGGTTTACATCTTCGTTAATAGACGCCATGGTACCGAGGCTAAAAATGGCTAAAAGGCATCAAACGACCGCTGAGAGGGTACATGCCTTTTTCGCGAAAGTCAATGAAGATTGGCGTGGCGTGCCCGGAAATAGACCTGCAGTGTTCGCCGGTGGTGGATTAGAAGCGTATAAGGCTCGGGAGAGAGACTTGAAAGAATTTGGAGGTATTGGGGTACCGGGCGAGGAACGATCCGAGCAAGGCCGGTCCCGCGCAAGTACGAACGACATCGGGTCAATTGGCAATGGCGAAATGCAAGGCGTCGAATCGACACCTAGGGCAAATGGTGCTTGGGCTCCCATTAATGCTCACAGCCCCGAAGCAGAAGAGAGTGCAAGATATAGTCAGCAGCCTGCTTTACCCACCAGATATCCCTATCCATTCCCTCAACAAATAGGCCCAAACCAAGCAGGGACACCCAGCCTCATCAGCCCAAGCAATGGGGATTCGAGTTCCAGTCTCCACTCGCCTTATTCAAACGCTCAAACACCGCACCACTACCAACCTGTGTTGCCCAATTGTACATACCCACTGGTTTCCCAGCATGGATTGGTCAGTAGTATGCTCCCTCCTGCGCCGCAAATGCCATATCAGATATCCCAGGATAAGTTAAACGCCTACGAACAGATACCTTGGCCAGACGGACTCGATTTTACGGCGGAAAGTCTGACTGACTATGACTTCCCTAGTCACAATACTGCTTATATTAATAATTATACCACCGCCACGAATCATAATACGCCTGTCACAAAATCGACTTCATATTAGTACTGGCTTGGTTGGCCTTTTTATTGGAGTTTCCGGCGCCAAAGTAATGACTACTATTCCATGTTTCATGTTTTAGGGAGGGGAGGAGTTTTTATGGCTTATCGAAGCAATAGCTGAATTTTGCGGACGGAAATGTCTATTGGTATTACGATTTTGCTATTTATGAGTTTTGCGATACGCATTGAGGATGGAGGATTGGCACTGAAGATACTTTCAAAGGCACAGACATAACGTCGTGGGGTGATATGCCTAGATACACGTTTGACTTTTTTTCAAATAATACAATCAAGTTTCACTTGCATTTTCAATTGTTGAATTGCTTGTGCTCTGTCTGGTATTTACTGATTGTGAAATTACCACTTTAGAAAATAATGAAGTTGGTCCCAGTTGCATTAAATAGTTAATATAGTTTGAGAGGATCAAGTTGATTGAACAAAGTTCAGACGAACTGGATTTCGCTATCTCAAGTCTCTGGCCAACCAATGAACGCGCTCGAAAAGAGCCGGCGATCAACCGGACCCGATATCGCGTTTGGTTGATGAATTGAATTTTAACATCAAAACAGTTACAACTCCTACGAATCTAGACCAAATCTAGACGCGACAATGAAGTGATTCAATGTGTCGCTTTGAGATACTAGGAACCCTAATACTTCTGTCTCACGACGTACTCGACAAAGTCCGAGGGCCAAGAGACAATACCCCGCTGTAAGTGCCCATCCCTCCCATAATTCCATACCACCTTATTCTAATCAAGTATATCAACAGAGCCAAACCTCCAAAATGCTGCACGAAATCCTCCTCTCACTCTCCGGCCATCCGTCTCCACTCCTCACAGCCGATCACACATCCCCCTCCTCGATCCTCTCCCCGCCTGAAAAAGAACTCCTCAAATCGATAGCGCATCTCAGTGAGCTCCACCATAAACTGTTGACGCATACGGCTGCCATTGCGGCGGGGCATCCGAGTAGTATTTGTCAGGCTGTTGCTACGGGGGTGCGGGATATACATTTGAAGGCTTTTCAGAGGAAGGTGCTTGATGTTGAAGAGGGGATTTTGCGGAGGGATGCGGGGAGTGTGGGGGCGTATAATATTGTGCCGCTTACTATGATTGTGGGGGAGTTTGGGGGGTGGGTTAGGAG
>JAPZOX010001182.1:0-15467 GCA_037952655.1 Hymenoscyphus sp. LP001
TTTATTAATTTTTATTAAGAATTATAGATTTTTACTAGAGTTATATAGACGTTTTATATATATATTTTTAGTAGGCGACTCGATAATATAAGCGACTCGATAATAAACCACGTTATACTACTTAGTATTTAATAGACTAATAAGTTTAAAAGATTTAATTAATTTTATATTTTATATTTTAATTACTTAAAAAGATATTAAGCTATAGCTATTAGTATATATAGTCTATATAGTAGTATATAACACGGCTATTCTACGTCTATAGTATAATATATACTCGTAGCCCCGGTTCTACTAGTTACGTTGTTCTAAGAGCTCTCTACGAGTTATAACGCTTTAATCGAGTCACACGGCCCTTACCAGGGCCAGTTATAAGCGGTATGACTGGCCCTGCAGACCATTCAGTACTCGGCGGTCAAGTCTGACAGGGATATTGTCCATATAACGAATCGGCTTCATGCCGATTTTGCTGAGACTGTCCGGCATCGCATCCCGCATCCCAAATTGTCGGATCGGATTTTTTCTCCAGACTCCCCATCATTTCCTCTCCGCAATTGTTCAAGCAGCAGCCATGAGGGCCGGATTTCTGAACAGTAGCAGGTCTGCTATTGCTATTAGGGTAAGTGCCCTCTCCCATCATGAATAGTGCTCTCAATTGACCTTCAACCCCAGAGTTCGCAGCCTGCATATACATACACCAACATCCTCAGACCGCGATGCGCTCGAACTCTCGCAACCATCACGAATGCTCCCTCCCACGAATACAAACCCGACATTGAGTTACGAACCCCTCCATACCCAAAGCTCCTGAAAAGGCTCGAGGAAGTTCGAAGAGTCCTGGGCAACGAAAGGCAACTCACCCTCGCCGAGAAGATTCTCTATTCGCATTTAGACAACCCCGAAGAAGCGCTGCTTTCCAACACCGACAATGGGCTCAATATTCGAGACAATGCCACTCTTAAGCTCAAGCCCGATCGAGTTGCCATGCAGGATGCATCTGCCCAAATGGCATTGCTTCAATTCATGACCTGCAACCTCCCTTCGACCTCGGTCCCAGCCAGTATCCATTGCGATCATATGATTGTGGGAGAGCGGGGTGCGGATGTGGATCTGCCAGAGTCTATCAAGGGAAACAAGGAGGTCTTCGACTTCTTGGAGTCTGCGGCTAAGAAATATGGCATCGAGTTCTGGCCGCCCGGAGCAGGAATCATTCATCAAACCGTTTTGGAAAACTATTCAGCACCAGGACTGATGATGCTTGGAACAGATAGTCATACCCCCAACGCTGGTGGACTCGGGGCTATTGCAATTGGTGTCGGTGGTGCAGATGCTGTTGACGCTCTTGTGGATTTCCCATGGGAATTGAAAGCTCCCAAAGTTCTTGGGGTTCGACTCGAGGGACAACTGAGTGGTTGGGCCTCGCCAAAGGACGTTATTCTCTATCTTGCCGGAAAATTGACTGTTCGTGGTGGCACTGGATATATCATTGAGTACCATGGACCTGGTGTTGATACTCTTAGTTGTACGGGTATGGCTACCATATGTAATATGGGAGCAGAAGTTGGTGCTACCACATCCATCTTCCCCTTCTCGTCGAGCCATATCCCGTACCTTGACTCAACAGGCAGAGCTTCCGTAGCACTCCAAGCGCAAGCCATAGCGTCTGCTCCATCTATTCGAAACCTTCTCAGAGCTGACAAAAACGCTCATTATGACGAGCTCATCACAATTGATCTCTCTACCCTTGAGCCACATGTCAATGGGCCAAATACACCCGATTTATCAACCCCACTTTCCCAATTTGCCAGTGCTGTAGCCAAAAATGACTGGCCCACGACTGTCTCTGCAGGATTGATTGGAAGTTGTACAAACAGCTCTTATCAAGACATGGCTCGCGCTGAAGATCTTGTCAAACAAGCAACAGAAGCTGGTCTTACTCCAGTAAACGACTTTTTCGTTACTCCAGGCAGTGAGCAGATCCGAGCTACTCTGGATCGCGATCAAACCCTCTCTACCTTTGAGAAGGCTGGCGGTGTCGTCCTTGCTAATGCATGTGGTCCATGGTAAGAAATATTCTATTGAATAGGATTATTTTGATGCTAATAGTATTATAGTATCGGGCAATGGAAACGTACCGATGGTGTTTCCAATGGAGACAAGAACGCTATTTTCACATCCTACAACCGAAATTTCCGTGGCCGAAATGATGGCAACCCAGACACCATGAACTTTCTCGCCAGTCCGGAAATCGTAACAGCAATGTCTTATAGTGGAAGCACAACTTTCAATCCCTTGACAGACAGTATTACTACTCCATCCGGCAAGGAATTTCGCTTTTCACCACCAACTGGTGCTGAACTCCCACAAGGTGGCTTCGAAATTGGAAACCCGGATTTTCTTCCCACTGCAGGAGCTCCTTCCCCTTCAACCCCCGTCATCGTTTCACCTACATCAGACCGCCTCGCCCTCCTCGAACCTTTCGCTCCTTTCCCATCAGGCGACCTCTCCGGCCTCCGAGTTCTATACAAAGTGACTGGAAAATGCACCACCGATACCATCTCCGCAGCTGGCCCATGGTTGAAATACAAAGGCCATCTCCCAAATATCAGCACCAACACCTTGATTGGAGCAACCAATGCTGCAACAGGAGAAGTCAACGTAGCATACGACACCGACGGATCCACCTCCAGCATTCCTGATCTCGCACAGAAATGGAAAGACGAAGGCATCGAATGGCTTGTCGTAGCAGAACACAACTACGGTGAAGGCTCGGCTCGTGAACACGCCGCCTTACAACCTCGATACCTCGGTGGTCGTGTGATCTTGGCTAAATCTTTCGCTCGTATCCACGAGACGAATCTTAAAAAACAGGGTGTTGTCCCTCTTACCTTTGCTAATGAGAAGGATTATGATCTTATCACTGCTTGTGATGAGGTTGAGACGGTTGGACTTTACGATGTGTTGAAGGCTGGGGGTAAGGGGAGTGTGAGTTTGAAATTGAAGAAGAGGGCTATGGGTGAGGAGGTGGTTATTCAGACTAAGCATACGATGAGTGAGGATCAGTGTAGCTTTGTGCTTGCGGGGAGTGCGTTGAATTTGTTGGCTAAGATGAAGAGGAATTGATGGAACTTCTTGAGCTCATATTTTTAAATTTTTGTACTTTAGAATTGAGGGTTGGCGTTTTAAAAATGGAAGTAGATACCTTTGATTTATTTCATACTGTACTATGATGAGATAAAAGGTGAGATATTAAAACCTGACTTGCGAGCCCTTGGTTTGTTCTGGGTTAAAGGTACAGAATTAGGGGATGATGGGAAATTTGTTTCAGAAGTGTTAGGAAATTCTGGCACTATAGTTTGAGTTTCTTTTTGACAAGGATGTTGCCGAAGATTTCTATACGTAGTCAAGTAAAGAGGAAACACTTTCTGTATAAAGTAATCGTTTCTTCACATCTCACAATTTTGCAAAGAATGCTTATACATCCATTCTAGAAACGACAGACGAAAAGGAAAAGGTAAGACAATATCTGAACACGCCATGTGTGTGAAACCCCAAACGAAACTAACCACACCAAACCAAACCGACGACGAGCGTCCCATAGTACTCCTGGCATGTTTGTATTCATTCAATTTTCGCGATGGTTGGTATTGTCACTGCTACTCTCACTTCAAAGAATGGTGCACTTTGACTTCGATTGGCGCTCTTGACGACTTGTGGTCTGGGCCTTAGCATCTGTATTGAATCAGAAGATACTCAAAAGTAGGAGGTTTTGAGGAGAGGGTGTGTACATACTAGGTGGACTTGCCGAAGCCACGCTTAAGATTTCTTTAAGTAAGAAAAAGGCATCTCTCTTTCTGGCCATGCCCAGATCAACAGGTTGGGCTGAAGGTATTGTGCCATTCTCCACGTCACTGGCGATGAATAGTATGTCTGGTCCGTCAACTGCCTGTTTATAGGATGGTAGGTGTGCCATTTTCGATTGTACCAGATGAGAATTATGATAAGGAGGGAGAAACGAGGAAGTTACTCATTATATTCTGCTTAAACGAAGCACGCCCGGCCCCCAGCAAACGATCCGGGGTCTGGAACATGGCTCCTGACAACGATGCGACAGATTTACCCAATTCCCTCTTTTCCTTAGTTTCCTTTACGCCTTCCGCCAGAGAGATCGCGCAGAACTCTCCCTCGTCAGGGTAGCCAGTTCCATTATAGTAATCTGGCCATGGCAAGCCCTTTTTTAAGAGTAGAATCATCCACCGCACATCCGAAATACATGATTGCGCATACAAACAACGAAAGATCCCAATGAACGTTCAGATCACAGTCGCGATCCATAATCCTATGGTTTCCCCCACAACGGAATAAATACCCCAGGCATTGGAAAACAATTCGAAGATGCCACACCACAACGTCCGCAAAGATACGAAAGTAACGAGCCGAATACAACAGTTTGTGTCCGTGAAGGAACACCATTAATGCTCTAAAGTTCCTCTGTTGGTTCATGATACTGTCAATCGATTAAAAAACAAATAACGCCGTTTTGTATTGTAGAGGTCTTCCGCCACCGGACGATCCAAACTCCGAGATGAGAGGAGTATCGAAAAAGGACGACAGAGATCACAAATTTATTGACCGCATCTGAAATTTTGAGGGCGTTCCTCTTTTAGCAATATTAAAGAACCTCGTTAGAGTAATGCTGGGATGGGAATGTAAGCGAGAGGGAGCGAGTTGCCCAAATCTAGGGGGTGGACGGGGAATAAAGCGAGGCACCTTGTTGTCCTTTGCGCCTTCCACCAGAAAGATCGTGCAGAACTCTCGCTCGCCAGGGTGGTCAGTTGCGACTTCCTCCCGGGAACTGAGTTCCAGGGCAGAGGTAGCTTCAGCGGTTGGCTCCGCGCCAGTCTCTCTTAGTCGTGACTTCCTTTGGAATAGAGATCGGAATCGTCATGCCGAATGCAAAGTCTTTGCCAGGGTCAGTAAGGTTGGCGCAGAACTCTCGCTCCCCCGCGTAGTCAGTTGCCACTGCCTTCCCAGAGTTGGGTGCGATGCCAGAAGGAACTTGATATTGCATGGGTGCAGCTTTTACAAGAGAATAGCCTGTGGTGGCACAAGCCATGGTTGGTTCACTCATTTTTGCTGTGTTTGTGTGGTGCAGATCGGTTGGTGTTGTACAGTGAAAAGTTGTTTGTAAAAAGTATTGAAAGAGGAAAGGAAACAAGGTCCCGCTCCTAACGATAAAATCTTTTTGACCGCATCTGAAATTTCGAGGCCAGCTGGGACCCGATCTCCACCAATGTGAATGAGATGAAGAGTTTGAAAACACTTCCTGGGAAGTAGTTGTTGAAGGAACAAAAGTCGGAAATTCGTTTTGCATCCACATCAATTAGATTAACTGTGAGCGAGATGCTCAAATCCAATGACCGCATCTGAAATTTCGAGGTTGTTTGTCTTTTGACACTATCTTAAGTCAGTAGTACTTCAAAGAGTTGAGAGAATGAAAGTGATGATCGGAAGGAGCACTTACTGACCAATGACCATGGTTCTGGCAGCACAACCAATGGCCGAGATCTTCCTCTCGACTTCTGAAAATGGCTTTGGATGTAATATTGTACACATTTGCTGTTCTCGCCTCGTCTAGTAATTCTGGAACGGGAACATCTGAGGCGAGAGTGTGAATGGAGACTCAAGCAACGGATCGATCGCATGATGGACAGACTTGACTGGAGACTTCATAGCGGAGGTGTTGTGTATGTGCCAGTTAGAGATTCGACATATTCGACGCCGTCATCTCCACTGCCAACTGCATCCTCCTCAAAGTAGGCTGCAAAGGTTGGCTCAGTGTTGTTTTCGATGCTTTGTATAACGCCATACTCCTCCATACTTCTCATGACGCTGTAACCTTGACCGCATCTGAAATTTTGAGGGGAGTTCTCTTTGGGCACCATCGAAGAATTAGTTCAAAGGATCCAAAGGGGTAATAATAAGAAGCACTTGCAGGCTAGGAATAATGGTCTTGGTAGCACAACCAATGACCACGTCTTCCTCGGACAGTGGGCCAAGTCTCTCATGGGCATCCCTCCATAATACCAGTGTTATTGTGAACTGGCAAAAAGCGAGATCCAACGCTATCATCGATTGGCATCTCGTCCTCCTCACTGTCAGCATTCAGCTTGGAATACTTCCCCTCCATCATCTTCCTAACATCAGGCCAACCCATGACCTGAGAGTATACGGCACCTATCGATCTTGGTTGGAGAACATGTGCTGCCCTGACTGTTTCATGAGGGTCCCAGCAGAATTCAAACTAACCGGGAGCTTCTCGCCAATGCGCATTTTGATTCCTGCGGAAGCATCATTGTGATCTTGAGTAATCGCGAGCCAATTTTTCATATGGAGTCGCCAATCCTTTTCTTCAATCTTGGTTGAAGAATATGATTTGAAGTTGTTCTTGACACGCTCATGGGACTCAAACTCGATGAAAATGATTTTTACTGGGAGTTCCACTCAAAATACTTTTGGTGGGGGACTTGAAGCTCCAGGTTCTAAGTTCTGTATCCAGCAGATGGCACTTTCCTTTGGGCTTTCAGACAATAGACTAGTCTCTCGTAGGTAGCACTGCTGCTTCGCTTGAGGCCCTTGATAGAAACGAAGTTCTCCTTGACCTCTGAGCTTCAGGCATGAAGCTGCTGGTGGGATCACCAATCGAAGGACATGGAAATTGGCTGCCGACTGAGGACTCCATGGGTTTAGGGCTGGGCTGCTTGGTGGGGTATTTGAAGGTCCAGGTTCTGCCTGGGTGAGCTTCAATTTGCTGTCTTGTTTGATTCCAAGTTGGTAGAGCATCTCTTCCTCTCTTCAAGAGAAAGCTTGTTCAGGGTACGTGCATCGAATGTATAGGAGGACATCTGAGTCAAACATACTATCACCGGCAGATAGACAAAGCCAGCAACATCCCGGTGGTGCATGACAGCTAGCGAGATATGGAAGGGATGCAATACCAATTAGTGCTTTCTACCAGTCACTAATTGTTGCCTCTTTGTGCTTCGAGCTTCTCTTGAAATCAACGCTCCTTTTGGATAGAGTTCGCTTAAGGGTTGAGAATGATGATCGTGATGGGCCAGTAGAAGTGCTTTCAATGGCAGCACTGACTGGAGATTCCTCCTTTTGAGGGAGAGTAACAATGCGATAAAAGGTTCGTTGCTAGACACGAACAGCGTTACAAGGTACTACTTTATGTGTGATGACGATATCCTTCAACTTCTTATAAAACCGAGCAGTAAAGTGTCGGATAGGGAGTGGTTCCTCGAGAATCAGAGTATTACCATTTTGTTGATGATAGAAATTCGTGTTGATAATGTTAAGCAAGTGTTGTACTGAACGAGCAATAAACGAGCTAGAGGACGAATGCATAAGAGGAGTGGGGGAGCCACCTGGAATGAACGACGGCGTATTAGCATTGAATGTTCCTGGTGGAGAACGAGATGGCGATGAATTCGGGACAAATGCTGCTGTGTGTGCGTTGAAACCAAAGACGGTTGTTTGTAAGAAGTGCTTAGGGGCAACAGAGCCCACGACGTTGCCGTTCAAGTCAGCCGATGGTGTTTGCAAGAAGTGCCTAGGGAGAGCAGGGACGACAACGTTTCTAACGTCTCCAACGATGCGATATTGGATTCCAACGTTGTACTGCTTGTAACCAAGGGCTGGTTTCATTTAATAGAGTTCCATGGCTCTTCGTGATTGTGGATTCTTCCAATTAAAGCGTCGATGGTGGTTCCGCTGAAGTTGTTCCTGACGCGCTCATAGGCTTCAAAATTGATGTAAATAATTTTTCAGCGTTGGAAATCCAATCTTTCATATGGACTCTCCGACCTTTTTCTTGGGTTCGATAAACGAGTCGAACGCCTTCTCGATCTCTCTCTTACCAGATGGGGTGTGGCCGTGGTCCCTCAGTGGAGTAAACAACAAACTGCTTTAGGCGACGGTTGGAAATTTGTTTTCGCCATTTGTCGGCATTATAAATGTCTTGAGAGGAATTTCAATCGAAGTCTTTTCTGTAGGGACACTTGAAGGTCCATGTTTGGTCCTCAGTCGGAAGGGGGTACGATAAATATCTTGATTCTCATGGGCCTCACAATCGATGGAAATCATTTTTAGCATGGATGTTGGGCAATAGCGATCCAATCCTTCATGTGCAGTCTCCGATCCTTCTCTTCGATCCGCTCAAGGATTCGTACTTCAATGGAAGCCGTCTCTCTCTCTCTTTCCAAACAGGGGGTACCATGCTCTTTGTTCCAGTGGTGTCGACAACGGGTTGCTTAAGACGACCATTGAAAATTTGCTTTGAAGTTGTCATTGACCCACCCGCCTATCAGATTGCAGAGAACACTCAGGTTGACGTTCCCAGACAAAAGCGTCTTGGGATACTTAGGTTGCTGAGGAGCTCTCGCAGACCTATGTGTACGTGGACCCGGATCGTGTTGTATGAATGAAGGAGTAGGTGGCTTTTGTGAGATAGTTACCTTTCTTCCTCTTCTCCAGGAATTTGAGCTCCGCTGACTTGAGAGACTAGGGTTCTTCTTCAAAATACTTTGCTCCGCACTTTCCGAAAATGGTTTCCTTCTGGCCCCCCACGCAAGAATTCTTCAACCATTGCATGAAAGTCATTTAATCGAGTTTTAAGGCTTTCCGTGATTGTGGAATCTTCCAATTTCTGAGTCGATAATAGTTCCTGAGAGGAAGGGTTTTGCTATCAGCATAGCAGCCACGATGCTTTTAGTCGAAGGTCGATCTTGTGCTTCTGAGCGCTGGCGGATATGAATTTGGGCAGTGTGAACAATATTCGTATAGGCAGCTATAATTATAACTTTGTAATCGAAGCCTTCCTCTTGTGATGCTTCTAGAAAGATGCGATAGAACACTACAGAGTCTTCAGGCAGAGAGGGCAATTCCCTCCGGCTTGGGGTTGTACGAGAGCTACCTAGCGCACTACGTGATGGAGGACTGAAAGCTAGTTGGTGAACTGGCAGAGTGGTGGTAGCCTTATCAGAGAAAACAGCATCTCTTCCTCTTCTCAAGACTAAGCGCATGTTCAAGGTACGTGTATCGAATGCCATCAGTGAAAGCTATAACATTATTGTAGTTTGTATCCCCTCCCGCGTTCACCGAACGTAAATCATGCAACGAATTTCCTTTGAGAGAGATCGGAACAAGCTAAACTCAACAGCAGGATCAGACTTGTCAAATCTTTCCAAATTGCCCGTCTCAGGGTCGACGTTGAAACCAGAGTGTTACCGAGAGGTTTTCACTCTCTACAGCTGGTAGTAAGTTGAAGTGATGCATGCATTCGAGGATTTTCTTTGGGTTCACAACAAGCGCTCTAGTATGACTTCTTTCCTACTGCAGCCTGGTTCCAACAAGCATAGTAGGTGGAGAACAAATTCGATGATTCATCTTGACCAAGCTACTCGTAGGGATCCCTGCTTCTTCGCCTGATTGAGACCAAACTCTTCTTGACGCTGACTCGGAGGTGCTGAAGCTTAGCTTGGGGTTCGAAATAGAACCCGATTTTCGTATGCGAGACCTCGACAATGAACGGTGAAGAAATGGCGAATGAAGATAACCAGAACCTGGCGCGGGCCATTGAATAGGACTTCCAAGAGTACTGTCTTTCCATCCGAATCCAACACAACCATTCCCTTAAATCTTTTCAAGACCTTAACTTTTGGTCGGAAATCAGTGGGCTGATGAGGATGCTCAGATGGTAGAACAGTGGCCTTATCCTCACCAGAAGCACTTGGAGGGCTTGGTGGTGGATTGAACGGCCAGGGTTTGAAAACCTAGGATCCTCAAATGGCCCCGCCACCTATTCTCCGTCTCCCACCTCCGTATCTACTGCAAACATGACTTTTTGGCAATTCCAACTTGGTTCCAGCAAGCATTATAGGAGGAGAAAGAATTCGATGATCGATTTTCGGGAACTACTTGAAGAAACAGACATCAGGGATACCTCCAACGAAGCTCATGTGCGAGTTTACTTACCAAGAATACCAACAAAGCAAACTACTAGATGAGGATCCAAGGCCACTTGTAGCTGGATCTGTCGTTGAGGGCGGCGTAGGATGAGATAGTCGCTGTTCCAATAACTGGGGATTGAAGAGAATTGGAGCAGGTCAACTTTCCATCTTGGTTGAGGATCAGAGCGCGGACATTCGACTTTCCAAGGTGTCAACAGTTCAGTGGGATGGTAGAGTGAAAGAGTGGTTGATTATGCGGGAGACCAACAAGGGTCTCCTGGAGCTGCACAGAGAAGCGTTATTGTCTCCATTGTTAGTACCGGGGTCTTCACGCAAATCCAACTTTGTACCCATAAGGAAGATAGGAGGAGAACGATTTCGATGAACCTCAAAAGATTACTAGAAGAAAAGAGAAATCAGCGATGCATTCAACGAGAGCTATTTGCGAAGTGTAATCTACCAAGCAGACCGACGAACCGACCTCCAAGCCAAGCTAGACCAGACCCAAGAGGAGCACTCAAGACAGTTCTGGGTTTGGATAAAAGAAGATTCGGGGTCACGGTATCATGTAATGGACTTCCTTTGGTAGATCCTGGAACAATTGGAACTCGATAGCAGGAGTACTCTTCTCCAAGAACTTGCAGTCTTGCTTGTCGAAACCATATATCTTTCCAGTGTTTGGATCGATGACAAGGCTTGAAGGTGCACCGAGGTAGAATCTAGCAATTTGGCCTTGAGAACCCGGCGCTATCAAAGTCGTTAGATAGGGGTAAAAAATGTTTGAGAGAGGATTAGACATTGGAAGGAAGAAAGGATGTGTAATGAATCGCACAGGAGACGAAAGAGCAAGAAGCAGGCTTACCAGGGGAGCCATCGTATTGGAAGAAGGAGCCATAGGCCGTTGTCTGGGCTGCACCCTGGTTTGGAGTTGCTGACGCGCCGATGGGCCTCAAAATCGATGGAAATGATGATTGAGCTGTGGAAGGAACTTTCGAGGAACTTGTGGCTAGATTATGATGCGTGCTTCCTCTTCGGCAACCTGAAACTGCCAAGAAAATGGAGTCGAAGTGCCTACGAGGTGTTAGCTAAACAGTCCCAAGACATGAAAGGGAAACCACAACAACTATATAAATACAGTTGTGCAGTAAGGGAACAGTAGAACTTACTTCGGGAAGCCTTTGATGAAAGTGGAACAAGAAATGTACATAGGAGGAGAACCAATCCAATGATGGATTTCTGAAACCAATAGAGAGAAGAATGATTTCTTTGGGTAAGGGCGGAGCGTTTCAAGTACTTATGAGCTTTGGTCTCCGCTCCTGCTGTTGTTCTGCCGCGAGCTGGCTCAAGCTGTGGTCCTCCGGTCCAATTCCCTCCAATATGCTTTCAGGGTCTCTAGACAACAGGAGGATGTCAGATAATAACTCAGGTGGTTTCGGATAGAATTTGTGTGGATGTGCAGGAACTTCAGTATTGTTCAGGGGCTTAACACCACATAGTTCAGTAATTGCTTGAGAACCCTGTTGACGTATTTGGTCCATTTTTCGTCAACGAGCTTCTCTATATCATAGAAATAATCCTAAATATGATCGTCCGGTCGACCAGTGGTTTCATATCTGGTGTCTCCATGAGTGGTCCATCAACCTTGCCGACACTGTTGTAAATTGATACCATGTTTGTGAGATTGGCATATTCCAAGTCTCCAATAAGAACCTGTGCTGAAGTGAGTTATTCGTTCCACGGTAAAAGCTCGGTTAGTAGGTGGGTTTTCCCATGCAAAGATCACCCCGGAACCTCTTTCAAAAAATCAGAGTGTGGAAGAGTGGTTGATTGTAGGAAGGACCAGGTTTCCTGGTCCTCACGCAAATCCGACTCTGTGCCAATGAGGAACAATATGAGGAGAACGAATTCGATGACAAATCTCAGGGGACCCAACAAGCGAAAGATTACAAGTACTTGTGAGCCCTGAGCTCTTTGGCAACAATCCGAACGTGGTAATAAGAGACTGGCTTCATCCTCGCATTAAAGTTAGAGAGGATGCAGCCTTTGCTTGTCTTCGAATCGAGGAGGGAACGCGTGGTTCATTTTGCAGCCAATCAATAAGGTTTTGCGAAACTGCGGCTTGGGTTTCTATCTTTTCTTTGTGACGTGTCAGAGCCCGAGCTCTTTGGTTTTTGATTCGGCTTTGGCGGCGAAGGAGTTGTGGCGGAGTCTCTATACTAAAGTGACAGCTTCAATTGGGACAAAAAGGTAACTGGTGTAATTGACTGCCGCCTTTGCAGGCTTCTTGGCAGCACTCTTCTTTGCGGCAGACTCATTCTTGGTCTTAGTGACCTTGGACTTGACGAGGGTGGTAGGCTTGATGGAAGCGGCGCCAGCAGAGCTGCCAGCTGCCCCTTGACTGCTGGTTGAATAGAAGGGAAGGTTGTACTTCTTCTTTCGAACGGAGATACGGTTTTGGACTGAGCGAGAATTGTCGTAACCAAGGGCGGCTGCAATGCCGGACCTTCGCGACACTTCGAGGTTGTTGGTAGACCGGGGCTGGTGCTTGAATGTAGGTGAATGAGTCGGCGGAGTGTGCTATATCTAACAAGGACAACTGAAATAAAAGGGACTCGACAATCGATCGGTGGAACTACAAGAAGAAAATAAAATTAGTGATACACTCAACGAAGGCTATTTGTGAAGCGTAACCTACAAAATACACTAACAAAAAAAAAAAAAAACCAGGCACCAGAGGAGGACATCTGAAGACCGCATGTGTGTGGCGCCGCAGGAACCACAACTTTAAACCTCAGAACAACATGGGTCTTCAGGGCCCTCCCCTCGCAGCACCATCCAACTCCAACCAAACTTGTTGACGGGAGATGCTGGCTCTCCAGGCATCGTATCTGGTGCAATCATCACAAGCACCTCACTTCTCCTTTCGCTCGATGTCCATGGCAGCACGGTCCTTGATTCTGCCAAGGACTTTGGCGAGGAGGGCGGGGGAAGTCGAGATCAAGGCCTTCCAGATGTTACTTGGATCGTAGTTTGGTTGCGGGAGCGTTTCACCTCATTCCAGACTATCTGGGAGATGTTAGATGCCGTTTTATTGAGCCGAGGGGAGGAAGGGCTTACGGTGACTTGGCGAGGCTCCAGGCCAAGGTCCCTTGCGAGAGCTATGCGCCCCTCTATATCGAGGAGTTGGTTGAGATCGTATTCCTTACGGACTGCTCTGTATCGTTGGGAAAGCGGTTGGCTGGCGGCGCTGGCGCTGGGTGTGGCAGAAATCTTTGAGGGTTGGAGGGGATTTGGAGGGGATTCTGGGATGGAGGAGCAGGTGTTGAGTTTGTTCAGATGGTAGTAAAAGGCCGCTAATCAAGATGATCCGTGTGATGGTAATATCTGAGAAGGTTTTTGTGGTTCCCAGGCTTGGGTTGTTATGTGTGTGCGCCCGCAGACGCGCTAGTTCTAAAACGGGGATAGTCTGAAATCCACTGCCACGACCACGCACCACCATGATGATCCAAATTCAAATTCCCGATGCAATCAATGTGCTGCTTTGTTTGAATGGGACATAAATGCATAATTATGGTGTGTTTTTTGGTGGTATTCGCAGCGTCTTCAAAATTCGGCTAATAAAGGGGAAAGCCTCCTGAGAATAGCCGACACGTGATGGACAGAGTTTAAACTTTCATCTATATCTTTATTTGAGAGCATTCCACCAAAGGGTCAGAGAAGTAATTATCAACTAATGACTTCACTACAACAAAGTAACTGCTCTTCCTTTTTGTGGGTTTTACATTTTCGTGGAATCATTTCAAACGAAGCTCTTTTCCCGTTGAAAGGAGAAAACGGAGCATAAAAGAAGATATTCACAATGCTTACCTGCATCGAATCCAGCTCCATATAAATCTGTATCCTTGTGAAATATTTTGAAGAAATATCCTATAACAACTAAAACAGGAAATTGTAGCAACTCGAGACGATGAGCACCTTTGAATTCAGAATTTAGAAATCTTTGTATCACAGTGACTTATTCAATTGAAATTTTTCTTCTAAACAAATAAGGAAATGGTATGACATGATAATTCTTCCACAGTCTCTAGCTTGAAGGATAGCCAATGTCATGAAAGTAGCAAACTTTGAGTTCCCGGGTGAATAGATTAAGACCCTTGGAGGTTTTGGTACATAGGTATCAATACAGGACAAGAAAAGCAAGAGGATGGCTTATTTAGAATGTTGTAAGCATTGCAATCTTCAAAGACTCGGTAACGAGGTTCGGAAATTTCATCCAATGAGCTTCAGGAAAGGAAAGCTAACTATTAAATACTAACTTCATTGACTGTGTGAGAACTCTTAAATGTGATAGATATATCTTCCGACATCGAACCATTGGTTTCCTGTCCTTTCAAAGAGTTTGTCAACTCTCGTATTAGGCGGTTTCAGCCTGGGTTGGGACGGCGGCATCTTATGCATGATATTTTGGACAGATTGGCTGTCCCCCCAGCGACACTTTCCATGGAAATTTCAATATGACACCCCTTGCTTAGAGTTAGATATAAAGATTCACTGCAAATGGAGAAAATAACTTATTTCTAGGCAGAAAAACGGGTCCTATTTGAAATGCGTGGTCAGCATAAGGCGATCTCTCTGCGGAAGAAAACTTAATCTTACCCGCTCGTGGTGACCTCGTTGGACTCACTCCAATGCCTTTGGTTGATTGCTGAGGTTAGAAGAGAACATGGAATAAGGACAAATATCTTGGGCTCAACATGCAACTTTTTCGATGGGTTGCTTGAGATATCTGGTCTTTGAAACGTGGAAAGGGCGTTGCCCGGCACGAAAAGGTCGGTAGTGGGACCGCAGCGGTGACCCAATCAGAAAAGCCGTAAAGTAAACGCCTTTTGGAAAACTGAAACCCGTCCAACTTTCTTTCGAGTTATCGCAAATTTACTGCCCACCGGCCAGCACAGCAATACTTTCACATAAGTCAATTTACACTTCGGAGCACTACAGAATCACGATGCCTCGTGTTACGAAAAACCAGAAATTGCAAATCGAGCGACTTTTTCAGCGGTTGCCCTTTATGCCAGCACCAGAGAGAGATATTGCTGCAGCGAATATGGGGATTCCGGCCGCAGATTTCATTGTATGCACATGCATTAGGTATCTTATATGCCAACGACTGACAGTAAATAGAAAACCTTTACAAGCTTCTACCACAGGGGCGGTGATGAAATCACCCATAGAGTCCGCATGGTTGCGCGCTACGCGAGCCAGTTCCAGGGAGCCCAACAAGTCCATATCATGCACCATTATAACACGTTAATGGGTACGAGGGTAAAATCACCCTATGCCGCTGAGGATATTGCTCGCATTGTCATTGGTATGCTTTCGCATTATTCCTTTTGTTGCAATGCTGCACTTCAGAGGGCAAGAGTAAAAGACTTGAATTCCATACCATGCTCTACA
>JAPZOX010001183.1:0-15462 GCA_037952655.1 Hymenoscyphus sp. LP001
GCTAGAATAACCTGTTCTAGGCTACTATAGAGAGAGTCGAGCTCGCTTCTAATCCATAGTTCGTTACACGCTTGGTATATATTCCTTCTGTTCTCAGCTGTAGAGCGTGTTCCTGAGGTTCCTAGTCTAAGTGGACATCTAGGGTCGTCTAAGGGGTGTGGGCCACTACAGTGTAGGCACTTTAGCTTACATTATATATGGTTTAGACACTCTGGGTACAAGTCTTTAGTATGCTAAGTAGTACCGCAAAGACAACATCTTTGGTTTTTTCTACAAATCCTTTGATTATGCCACCCCTAGTACTTAGAGCACTGAACAACTGAAGAGACCTTAGGGAGAGACTTGAAGAAGACTCTTCTTCCGAGGAGAGATGTTGTGTCCGGGATAGCGTGATTCTAAGCCTCTTCTTCTTTAAAGAAGATAGTCTAAGAGGTAAAGAATACCTCGCTAGAGAGCGATTTACTTGATATGTCGACTTTTGTAGGAGCTACTCTAATTCGTTCCTTTATTACTGTAGCTACTACTTCAGCAGTAGTAGAGGCAAGAGTTGAGGTAATTACTTCTTTATTATTGATTTCGACAGCTTTAGTGTTCTAAGGTATCCTAGACAGGCGATATACTACCCAGTTTTATAAGGTCTCGATCCTGGCTACTGTAAATAGAGTCTGTATAAATGCTTTCTTTGTTATTAGAAGGGCCTCTAAAGCTTCCTTGTTTTTAGGTACAATAGCGAATCCAGAGTTAACCGAGAGAACCTCTTATACAAGCTCTTTACAACCTATTTTTGGGTCACAAAGTATAAGGAAGATGGCAAGAGTAGAGTGCTCTCTTTCAGAGGAATCGGGAGGAAGTCGGATAAAGACTCTAAGGTCTGGTTTAGCTAGCGAGTTCTTGTTCTTCTTCTTCTGTATTGTCGAGGAAGAGAGAGAGAGAGGTGGAATTGTTGTTGATGCCGAGGTTGTGTTTTCAGGCGCTAAGGCATTCTTTGTAGTCTATACGTACGAGAATTTTTCTCTTAGAGCTAGAGAGGGGGAGGGAGTCGGGGAGGGCGTAGGGCCGCCTCTATGTGTAATAGAGGGGGTTTCTAAGGTCGAAGGTAGTGGGGGAGGTGTCCCTAAGGTGTATACTTGGTAGAATAAGAGGCTAATATTAGCTACTTAAGTGCAAAAGACTCGGAGGTAGGGCAGGAGGTCAGGGGGAGCTTTGTCGAGTACAGTGCTTAGATGGCAATCTACAGCTTCTGCAGTTCCTCCGAAGAAGGTTTGGCCTATAGAACTACGTTCTAGGGCTTTGGTAGTTGCTAAGACGAAGTGTTGCTGTATGTTCAGGAGAGGGGGAATCAGGCATACTCCCTCCCTACCCGGACCTCTTTTTAGAGGCGGCGGAAGGGCCGGAGGCCTTCTTAGAGAGGTTTCCATAGAAGGAAATCGGCTTGTTTAGTATAAGCAAGTGAGAACGAGTGATTTAGAATAAAAAATTCAGTCTCGAAAAAAGGTTATATCTGATAATACATCTATGTAGATAAGTATATATTACTCGATATATATATGTTACTTAGAACTGCATTTAATAACCTTGATTCCTCTGAACTTCTCGAATAGGATAATTCAATAGTTGAAATAACTAGACTTGCTAGTAAATTTATACTAATAACCATTCTAGTATATTTTACATAGCAATTATAGCAACTATAGCAATTATATAAGGCAATTTTTCAGACTTTGTAGATTAATTATCTAATTTACTAATAACTTAATTACTTCCACAGCCTTCTATGCCCATTCATTTCCAGCTGATCTACTCCCTTCTCTGCCCTCTTTTCTCTAATCTAAAGGTCTCTCTTTCAATTCTCCTTAACTCTCTTTAATTTCCTTATATCTTACTCTATATCCTAAGTAAATTAACCCTCTAAATCATCTCACAGAGCAACACCCTCTTTATCATCGGACATGCTTTCTTTTAGTCCTATCCCTTTCACACTCAAGAAGTTCTGAAAAAACGTGCACTCAAAGTGGATGCTTTTGAGCCAGAAAGAGCATTTTAGACGACTCTCGCCTTGTGCACGTACTACAACACGGACAATACCATTCCTCGGAGCCCACTTTCCAAGCAATTGAGCCTCAAATTCCACTGGTTCTATACCCACTTTGACTGCACGTTTTTTTTTAAAGAACCTCTTGAGTGTGGAAGGGATAGGCCAAAAGAAGTGACCGTTCCTTCAGCTGTAACTTAGCATAGTAATACGCTATCTCTTTTAGAATAGCAAGCTTAAGAGAGAGCTGCAACGGCTGCAAAAAAAGGTCTCACAGAAAGCAAAGAACTTTGCTAAATGTACTTAGCCTGGAACCTAATTCAGCTGAGAGAAGAAGCCTCCAAGTAGATCCCAAAATCTTCACCAGAAATAAGACTCCCACCCTAGTGCACACTCTGGTGGCTTATATAAAAAGTGGGAATACCTCAATTTATTTAATTGGTGGATTCAATAATTAATCTACAAAGTCCGAGAAATTGGTAAGAGCAGCGTACAGTTGGACAATTATTTAATTGTCAGATAAAATATACCCGTTCACAGTGCTCTAGCAAAATGCCGCGAAGATAAGTAAAACAGATCTCGAATTGGCCTGCCTCTTACTGCAGTTTCTGTTTTGCATTCGAGAAAAACCCCAACCACATAATATGATCCCTACTTAACAAAACAAGCAAAAGCCTCAAAAGGCCCCAACTCAACGACGCCCTTATCCGCACCCAAAACCCCATAATTACTGATCAACAACAAAAAGGGGTTACTCGTATCGAACTCCAAGCCCTTGGGTAATTCCCATACCACATCCTTAGCCCCGAAATTCGTAACAACAAGGACTTTCTCCTTCTTGGATGTTCTTAGGTAGGCGAAAATGTCGTTGTGATCGGGGTCTATCATGGTGAAATCTCCATAGATGAAAATGTCTTTGTGTTCCTTTCGCATTTTGAGGATCGAGGACCAATATTGGAAGACGGAGTCCTCGTCGGTTATTTGGGAGGCTGCATTGATGGTTTTGTAGGAGGGGTTGGGGGCTTGCCAGGGGGTGGTGTTTGAGGTTGTGAAGCCGCCGTTGGGGGAGGTGTCCCACTATTTTTTTGTTAGGAAAAAAAGATAGATGGGGGGAGAAAGGAGATGGCAAAGATAGTGACTTACTTGCATGGGTGTTCTGGCGTTGTCCCTCGATTTCTTCTGGATTTCAGCCAGGGTGCTTTTTTGTAACTCGATATCGTTTGGGTATCGCTCCATGATCCTATATACTGTCAGCTCACCTCGTTCCCCTTCTTTCTCCACTTATCTCGGCATTCCCTATACGTCTCATCATGGTATATCCATCCCACCATCCACCATTTATTCGCTCAAAAACAAATATAATGAAAGAAAGACTTACTCCCCCCAAGCATTCAAAGTCTCCAAATCCCTATACTCCCCAATCTCCCTCTCAGCAGGAATATTAATCATCCCCAACTCCTGTCCCTGATAAATGAACACCGTCCCACTTTGCAGTCCCAAAAACGTAGCAAACATCTTCGCACAAACCCTTCTCCATTTCGGATCGTCACTTCCCCATCGCGACACAGAACGGGATTGATCGTGATTCTCAAGATACAGGGCGTTCCAACCGTCGTTGTCGAGCATGAATCGTTGCCATTTGTTTACTATGTCTTTCAGGGTCTTCATCTCCCACTGTCTCGGGGAGAATTTCCCACGGGGTCCGTGGTCCATGTCGACACTGAGAAGTTTTAGCATGAGCTGTAAGAGTAGGAAGGGGAAGGGAGGAGAGAATGGGGATGAGGAAATACATTTCAAAATGGAATATCATATTCAATTCTCCTCTCTCAAAACCAACCGCATTCAATATCTCCTTCGGATCATGAACCGACGGCATTTCACCAACAGAAAAAGCATTGTATTCCTTGAGAATTTTTCCCAGTTCGAGGAGATACTCATGCAATCTAGGACCACAAGCAAAATGAACATCCCCTGGTTGATATGTTTGATCCTGTCTCGTGATTGGTGCGTCGGGAAGTCCGGGGGTTTTACTGATGAAGTTTATTACATCCATTCTGCGAAATTGGTTAGTGGGGAAAATGGGTTGTCTTGGGGAAGGCGAAGTACCGGAAGCCATCGACTCCTTTGTCGAGCCAGAATCTCATGATATCGTGGACTTCTTTGCGGACTGGCTGGTGCTCCCAATTGAGATCTGGTTGTTCGGGTGCGAAGATGTGGAGGTAGTATTCTTGAGTGTTTTCATCCCATTCCCACGCACTCCCTATTTTCGTCATTAGTTCTGTAGATACACATCGAAATTGGGTGAGCATACCACCCCATACTGCACCCCAATTGTTAGGTGGAGCACGACTTCCATCTTCGAGGATTTTGGCCGGCCGCCAGATGTAATAATCTCGAAACGGGTTATCTTTTGATTTCTTCGACTCTTGAAACCAGTGATGCTATTCCCAATCAATAATTGTTCTCAAGTGGGTGGCAATTTTCAGGAGGAAATACTTACCTGGTCGGAAGTATGATTGACAACCAAATCCCTATTTCCCCCAAGAGGTCAGCACATGAAGCTTTTATCAATCCCTACCGTCCCCCTGGTTCCCACATCTCCAAAATTCACTCACATCAAAAACTTCATCCCCCGCTTCCTACACCCCTCAATGATCTGCTCCACATCCTCAACAGTGCCGTATTTATCATGTATCTCCCTGTAATCACTGATATCATACCCCATATCCACTTGCGGACTCTTATAAATCGGGCACAACCAAATGATATCCACCCCCAAATTCTTCAAGTAATCAAGTCTCTTAACAACACCAGGTAAATCACCAATTCCATCGCCGTTGGTGTCCTGGAAGGAGGCGGGGTAGATTTGGTAGACGGAGGATTCTTTCCACCATGCACGTTTGATTTCTGAGGAAGACATTTTGTGGACGAAAATTGTTGCGAGTATGTATGTGGAAGGAATTCGGTATTCAAAGAGGGTAAAATTCCAGCTGTTTGTACCTATGGAATACGCTAGTGCACGCTAGCAAGCACGCTATCTCACGTGGGAGAACAGCGGGGTGAATATTGCTTCAGCTGGATTTGCTGGAGATTGGGGTCAAAAGGTGTTTGCGGGTCTGGGAGATGTCAACATATGATGTAACTTATCTGGGGAAGAAGAGGGGATCGTGGGGTTAAGAGTGGATCGTTGTACAGTGCTGTTCATTGGCCGAGGGTTGGAGTTGCACGTGGTGATGCGGGAGAGTGGAGATAAAGTCGGAATACCCCCTTTCAAACCCGCTCGCGGAAATGTTTGCTCTTGACTATCTTGAAAGTATGAGTGGTAGGTAATGAGAATGTTTTGGTAGGTTGGCTTACTTGTGAATAGTTAGTTAGCTTACTCGAAAATTTGACAGCTTACTTGTCAACAGGTAGGTTACTTGTCAACATCTAGCTTACTCGAAAATTTGACAGCTTACTCGACAAAATTCGAAAGCTTACTCATCAAAACTTGATATCTTACTGACATATTTTAGTAGCTTACTTGTCAACAGTGGATATTGGTAGGTTACTCGTAAATTACTCGTAGATTGCTCGTGCACGAGTAACTCGGAGCTTACTCAATCTCGATTTGGGGGCTAAAAGGATCGGATTCGAGAGTAGCTTACTCGACAAATTTTGAGAGCTTACTCGACAAAGCTTAGTAGTTCACTCGTCAAATGTCAGCTTACCTCTCAACGCCCAGCTCACTCCTCATCACCCAGCTTACCCTTCTACATCCAGCTTACTCCAAACTTCCCCAAAAATCACAAAAATTTCACAAGCATACTAAAATAACTATTTTGAGTTCCCTTTACCACTGCACGAGATTTCCCCACTTCACAACTAACAAATATTATCTCGACATTATCCCCATTTGAAATGGCACCGTGAATTCTCTCATCATCATTGACTCCTACTATAAAACATATAACCACCACTTATCTCAATGCAACATTTCATCAATCATACTACCTCACCTCAACTTCTTCTTCTTGGTCTTCCGTCCATCATTCTTCGCAATAGCCTTCTTTTTGGCAGTAGCTTTCGTCCTATTTTTGCTAAGCCAACTCAGTTCAGACATGGCTTTCTGTGCTTGCAGCATTATATTACTAACCTCTTCATCTTCTGATTCAACTCTGCTATTCTGAGAGAGGTTCTCCTTCGAGCGGTAGCAGGCGCTTCTTTTTTCGTTACTTTGTTGGTGGTAGTTTTCCGGGTATCCATCTTCGCAATCGGTTCAGTTTTGGTTTTCTTCGTGATCTTGGGCTCGGCCTTCAATTTGGCGGTCTTAGCTATTGGCTTTGCCTTTGCTTCCTTCTTGGGTTTCTCGGGAATCTTGGACTCGTCCTTGCTTTCCTTCTCCTTCACTTTCGCGGCCTTCTTTCCCACCTGCTTCGTCTCAGCCATCGACTCTTTCACTTCTTTCTTCTCCGCCTTCTTCTCAACAACCCTCGCCTTCTCCCTCCACACCCCAACCCCCTCAATCACGGCTTTGGTAGCATGAGCCGTCAACCTGTACGCATCAACCTCCTCCTTCTGTCCTCCATAAAGCGCTAAAGCCTTAACCTGGACTTTATAACTATTCCGCACCCCAACATACGAGCAATCCCTCTTCATCCCCTTCCCATTCCGTAGTTTCAGTGTGTCGGTAGCATAAGGTTTTGATGCTGTCACGACACGTAGGTACCCCGATTTTTGGGCTGCGATGCTGTTGGTGGGGACTTTTATTCCTTTTTGCGCGAGGTGTTTGCGGAGGAGGGTGTTGTTGAAAGATGTCATCTGCAAATAATTAGCTTTGAGTGCGGGTTTTGGGGGTGGGTAGGAGGGGAAAAGGGAGAGAGGAGGGAGGTTTACGATAGCGATCTCAACTACCGAGTCATGGTTTATTTTCTTCGGACAAGAAATCACGACGATAGGGTGATTAAACGCTCCAGCCTGTAATTCCTTATCTAGATGCGCGTCTCTGGGTATTGTTTCTTTGGGAGGGAGGAAGAGGATTGTTCCCTCCGCGATTTGGGGGGCTTCGGCTGCGGAGACGAGACGGAAGGTTATGTGGGGGGCCATTGTGAGGGGGATGTTGTGTGTTTCTCATCCATGACTGGGAGTTTGGAATGAACTTTTATTTTGGAGATCGGGTTTTTGTGGTGGTTAGATCGGATGAACTGGACCTTTGTTCGTGGGTTTGGGGAGTCCTTCCTGGTTTGGTTGGGGGTGGTTGGTGTAGTTGCTTGAGGATTCCGGAATGAGACAAAGGGAATGGATTTTTGGGCTTGACTTTGTATTATTGTCTAGATTTTCATTAGCGACTCTTCAACTTCACTTTTCTTCAATTCAGGGACTTACTGGATATTCACTTCAACCCCTCCATCCGAGATCCGAAAAAAAAAGCGGAAAAGATAAGATGGAAAATCGGACAATAATCGGTGCGAATCGCCGGCGTGTTTGAGAAAAACCAACACCTACGTATTTCCAACATCTACAGCCCAGCAAATCCCTGCTATCAAACCGTTTCTGTACGTGTAGAAAGGGGCACAATACAGCTCAGGTTACCACAAGGCAAATCCTCCTGTCAGGGCGAGTGTCAAAAGCATAAGCACAATTTCGCAAGCCCAAGAACTCTGAGACTCAGCTAGCCCAAGCGCCCAAAAGAGGAAAAAGTGGAAGGAGAAGAGCGAAAGAATGAAAAAAGACTGGTTTATGCAGATCTAACAAGATGTAACGAGCGACAAAATGAATGACGCATTGCGGCTCTATTGAAAAGGGGTGCAACATCGTGAGTGTGGTCACAAGTAAACACCTTGCGAGCTCATTGCCAGATCAGGGATGCTGCTCGGGGCCGGAAAACACCATCCCTGCGCCCCTTCGGACCCCCGCCAAGTCGAAAGATGCTCGTATACGGATTCCATTGGATCATGAATCAATATATATAGCTTCAGCCTGGCGCCCGATACTTTTTTCCTTTCTTCTGTGCTACTGCCAGTCTCTCTTTAAATTCTTTGCCTTCAGTAAATTCAAGTTTATTTCTCCTTTTAAGCTTCCTACCTTCCGACGATATATACAACGATCACGATGGGCGGGGTATATTATTTCGGAAAAGCAATCGAGGCTGTGTCCATCAAGCTGAGAATTGGGAAGTTCGAAGGTATTTATCTACACCACCTGCTACACCAAGGAATAAGAGCTAACAAATAAAACAGTCGGAGAAAACTGGCAATGTCAACATTGCGCCGACAACTCCACCCTCTGCGCAGACTGCAAAGACTCATGGGTCTACGAACTAAGCCAACTTGAATACTCCAACGAATATGAACGCCGCCTCGGCATCGCAAGCGGTGCATCCGCAATAATTATGGGGATCATGGCTTTCTTGGGGAATGCCAGTATGTCCTTCTGGGCATCCGGTCCTCTACTTGAATCCGTATGTTCCCTCCCCTCCATCCCAACCCCCAGTTAATAGACTAACAAGTTACTAGCTCTCCTCTCTTCACCCCACCCTCACAAACCCGTGGAAAATATACTACAACTACACCCTCCTCCTCCTCTTCCTCCTCGCCTCCCTCATCTTCTGGTCCGCGCAATTAATAGGGCTCTTCCTGGGGATGATGAATCCCATGGCCACCCGACATTGGCGCCACATGACAGCCAGTGTATGGAGTGGGTTCTTTGCGTTCTTTGTGGCAATCATGATGTTGGCTGTTTATAATCCGTTGGGGGATTTGATTTTTGTGTTTTGGCCTGTTATGACGGGGTTGGTGATTTGTGGGGTGAGTCTGTGTATGGATATGCAGGAGGGCGAGGGCTTGATTAGGTTGGATGTTGAGGAGAAGTCGTAGCTTTTCTTTTATTGGAGCTGGGGATGAGTTCTTTTTGGTGTTTATATATGGGAAGAGGTTGCATAGAAATGGTGTTTTTGGAGGGGCGTTTTTTATACGGCGGGGGTTATACCAGATTTAATTTTAAATGTCACTTGATACAACGTCCTGGTGTCCTTGGAGATCTTTGTGATTTGGGAACTTCTATTCCTCTCTGGAATGAGATTGTCATAATGGGAGCCAAAATCGGGTTTTGCGTTGCTTTTCTCTCGAGCGGTACAAGTAACCCGGACCCCTCCTTTTCCTTTTTCCCGTCCAATGTTGCATTCAGCTCCTCGGGAAGATAAATTGGCAAGACTATTGAATAGTATCTTGACAAGAAGCAATTCTTCCTTCATTTTCCAATTACGGAAAAATCGGCCTTTTGGTTTCGCATTCAGCATAATCGCCAAGAGTAAGCTCTTTCTGGGATTTGCAGGTCGCCCATCTACTACAAACAAATGACTTCCTCCTAATATTGCAAATAAACTGGGAAATGAAAAGATTTATCTCCCACCACCAAGAAAAATTTCAAAACCCCCAAGAATCTCAAAAAAGTCTGGTGTTGATGAACAGCAGTTCATCAGATGATTCCATTCACAACAACCGCCAACAACCCTGAAACCTTCCAAAAATAGCCTCAAGTGCCTGCAAATCATGACGTTACAAGCTACTCGCCCCACAGCAGAGCCCCTGAACCCCTGTGAGGAAGGCGCAGCATACCCAATGAACTGGGGAATGCCACCACAGCAACAAAAAATGTACACGCGGTCGCAAAGCCTCAACTTCATATGAAAACAACTTCTCCCTCTGAGGCTGGAAACTCTCAAAAACTCTCTCCAACATACCAAATACTTGAATAGGCAAAACTTGGATAATAGCGATCGCACGCCAACATGGCACCCCTCCCCTCGAGTTCAAGCAGCGAACTCCCTCGACAGATTATCAGTCTCGCGCGCAGAGCAGTAATCCACGCCGGTCCTGTAATAGCTCGAAATGCGATACAGAAACGGGCGTTGAGTGTGAATAGTACGCAGAAGGTCACGTTGGGGGTTATTGCTGGGTATACGGTTGTTATTGCGCTGTTGTGGAATTTACCATATGTTAGGTGGAGTTTGTGGCCTTTTAAGGTATTTCTTCCCTTCCTCCTTTCCCCTTTCCCCTTCTCTCCCTTCATTCCGATCGGTCTGTACTAATCATGTATTTTCTTAGATGCTAGTAATAGCCTTCCACGAATTCGGCCACGCAATAACAGCATGCTGCACCGGGGGCAGGGTAAAATCAATATCCCTCGATCCCCGCGAAGGAGGAGTAACACACATGCAAGGTGGAATCAGCGCCATCACCCTCCCCGCTGGATATCTTGGATCTTCACTTATCGGAGCACTGTTGATTATGTGTGGGTTTAATATTGTGGCTAGCAAGGTTGCTAGTATTATCCTGGGGGTATGCTTTCTTTTGACGCTGTGGTGGGCGAGGAAGGATTGGTTGACTATTGCGACGATACTGGCGGCTGTGGGATTGTTGGTTGGGTGTTGGTTTATTAAACATGCTGAGCCTTTGAGGTTTGTGGTTGTAAGTTATTCCTATTCCATTTTCTCTCTATCTACTCGTTTTCGGAGGAGTGAAAGAGAAAGAAGATGTGCTAATTGAATTGTAGCTTTTCATAGGCGTCATGTCCTCCCTCTACAGCGTCTGGGATATCTGCGACGACCTCATTCTCCGCAAAGTAAACGAATCCGACGCCAGCGTCTTCGCCAAACGATACGGTGGTTCCTCCCAATGCTGGGGTGTTATTTGGTCCATTATTTCGCTTTTGTTTATGGTTGGGGGTATTATTGCTGGGATTGCTGCCTTTCCGGAGGATTGGACCGAGCAGGAGGATGATTCGAATAAGTTTATTCCTACTTGATCGGTTTTGCCATGGCTGGGAATGTGGGAGAAAATCAAGACGACGAAACCCGAAACTTAAATCGATACCGAAAACGAAACTCGGGAGGAATATCCACGAGAGAATATTATATCACCGGGAAGAGTATGGCATGCCGCGATGGCATATGAATTATCTGTTATGATATTCGAAGCGGGAGGAATGCGGGGGATCGAAGATCAATATCTCGAAATTTTGGGAAGGGGGGAATAGGAGATATCAGGAAGGAAATCATTGGCAAGGAAATCCCTTCGAGTGGTCGAATCTGGTTTTCCGGGGAAGGGGTAACAGAAATCCGAAAGGATTTAATTCCCGTCTGTTAGTGTATAATTAGCGTCTTGCTTTTTCTTGCTACTCGAATACCCTATTTTGTTAGTACCAATTCATTGATTTTCTGCTGGTTATAACTGTAGGTTGCTTGTATCGTTGTGCGGTTGTTGTTTTGGCGTCGTGTAGGTATTGTTTGAGTCCTCTTTTTTATTTGCAGGGTGGTTGGTTGGTTGGTTTTGTACAAGGGGTCCTTTGTTATTTCACAGTTGCAGTATCAAGTAAGCCTTTTGGACAAAGACTAAGTAACTTTGAGAGGGATTAGCAATGGTTTGGCTATACAAGTTCGGGGTTTTTCACTGGGGCGTTGCTCCGAACTCGGAGGCTAGTAACACCCCTCCCACTTACGAAATCAAAATAGCATCTTGAATGACTACCTGAAAGGCTTAAATGCTTATAATAATACCCCCAGTCTACGTGGTTAATCGCAAAATATGGATTGACTTGGTGATAGAGTCATACTTGCCGACTTCCGGAGGATAAATCATCTGGTGTTTTTGAGGTTTTTATATCGTCAACTTGATCCATCATTTCTACATTTCAAAGTGTTTGGACTTGGCACCAATTATAGAAGAAATGGTTCAACAAAAACAAGAAACAATAGTAATTATCGGGTGAGCTTTTCTATCTCCCCTCCCCCATCTCAACCCCAGCACAAACTAACCACCCTCTCACAGGGCAGGAGTAATAGGTCTCCAAACAGCTCTAACCCTTCTCACCCCATCAAACCCCACAACCAAACCGCCAAAAATATACATCCTCGCCTCACATTTCCCCGGCTCCCTCGATAAACATTACACCTCCCCCTGGGCCGGGGGCCAATGGCGCACTCATGCGTCACCTGATACGAAAGAGGGGAAGGAGGAGTGTGAATGGGATTTGGAGACTTATCGTTATTGGGATGGCTTGGTTTCCAGGGAACGAGAGGGCTTGGCGAGAGATGGGAAAAGGGAAGTAGAAGGGGAGGGCCGTTTACCGAAGATTGGAGCTAGTGGTGTTGGAAGACTCACGAGTAGGTATTTTTGGGACGAGGTTACGAGTGAGATAGATGGGAAAGAACTAGGCGATGGGCTTTGGTGGAAAAACCATGTCATGGATTTCCGGATTTTAGGTGGGGAAGAGAGGTTGGAAGGAAGTGTTTTCGGGGTGGAGTGGACGAGTTTTTGTGTTGATGTTCCGAGGTATCTTCTCTACCTGGTTGAGGAAATTAAGAAGAGGGGGGCTGTTTGTGTTCAAACTACCCTTCCTACGGGGGATATGGCCAAAACCATTTCAGAAGCGCGGAAGGTGGTCAATGATTGTCAAGCGAGAGGCAACAAAAACAAGGGGATAGATTTATTCATAAACGCCACCGGCCTCTCCGCCTCGAAAATATGCAAGGACGAAGCTGTTTTCCCTACGCGAGGGCAAACGGTATTGGTGAAAGGCGAATTACCTCACACGCAAACGAGAAAAGGAAAGGATGGGATTACATACACCATTCCCCGTCCCGGATCGGGGACAACGATTTTAGGTGGGATCAATGAAAAGGGGAATTGGGATACGGAGGTTAATGAGGAGCAACATGAGGAGATTCTTGAGCGTGCGAGGGGGTTGGCGCCGAGTTTGCTTGATGAGAAGGGGAGTTTTGAAGTACTTGGGAGGCAGGTTGGACTTAGACCTGGGAGGAAAGGGGGTGCGAGGGTGGATTTGGAGAGGATTGGAAGGGGAGAAGGGAACGGGGAGGAGTTGGTGTTACATTGTTACGGACATGGTGGTGCTGGGTGGGTTTTCTTTTCATAAAACAGTTGTGTGTTCAAGTTATGAGATGTTTGTGTTTGCTAATAATCCACGTGTTTTAGCTACCAGAACTCAATAGGGTGTGCGAGGAAGGTTCAGAGGATGATTAAGGAGGAGTTTAGGAGTGGGAGTCTTTCCTCGCTACAGGCGAAGTTGTAAGGCAAAGCCGCCAGTACTAGTAACTCGATATCCTGCACCAAAAACGAGAGACTGCCGCCATGGTGTGCAAAGATTAAGAAAATCGGCGGTGATGAAAATATCTTGAAGAGTTGAAGGTTCCCAAGCAGCGGTGGGGGGGGGCGAGGTGGCTCTCTCTGCTCTCCAGTCGTTCCTTCCCTTTCTGTTCGCAACAACCACAACTTGGACCCGCTTTTCTGGCGAACGCATCCTCAACACCAAAACTTTCGAATTTGCTTCCCCCAATTCCTACTCCACCACAAATCACCTTCTTGTCGGTCATCTTCGTGGACCATCTCAAGATCCATTCTTCATCCAAAGTCGCGTCTCATCATCATCACCCTCCTTGCGCTCGGCCGCAACGCAATTTCCACGAGTTCGTCTGCTGCGCGTCCCAAGACTGTCGCCAGCAAACAAAATGGACAACATCCAGGAGAAAGACTTCATCGGCTGGGAGTCCAAAGCTCTCCATGGAGGACCACCAGGACAGATCTCTCGAACTGCCGGAGACTTCATGTTCTTCGGCCAATTCGAAGGCGAATGGGCATACTACGATGGCGGCAGCTACCGGAAGTTGAATGAGGCCCACCCATATTCAGAGTGGCATGGCGGGAGTGTCTTGGGCTTCATCGAGAATATCAAAAAGATTGTTTCAGCTGTCAACCTCGGTGTCACCCGTGAGGAGGTTCTAGATGTCTTCGTACCAGAAACATTGATTTGTCGGCTATTGGAAGTCTGCCCAAAGCCCAAGCGGGGAATGACTCACGATTATTCGAGGTTCTTCTGGTCGTTTGACGGAACAAACAACGCATATTCAAATATTATTCTCGTTGACGGTGCGCGGGAATTGAGATACTCAATGGATAGTACGGACTCATGGCCTCCACTAGACGCATCCAAGAACACACTTCAGGGGTTTTTTGACGCCGCATTTGACAAAAACCGTACGATCGGCCTTTTCGCAACACTGCGAGACTCCGTTGATATCGAGGTCCTATTTGAACAACCTACGTCCCATCCTAAGTTCCGAGTTTGGATTCGGTTCCTTTTCCAGAGAATCTTGGCACGCGAATGGGAGAAGCACGTGATGGTAGCGAAAGGTGCAGCAGAAGATGAAGTATATGGAAAGTTCTGGGATAAAACAATCTTCTTACAAGATACGCTCGTGGAATGGAAGAAGTCGCCAAAATGGGAGCCCCTGACACCAAATGATTGTCCTGTTTCGTATAAGTTCGGCTCGTGGAAAGGTTCAATCGATTTCGAATACGAGAGAGTTGTCATTCCGCAGCACTTGATGACACCACCAGAAAAGAAACCAAAAGCCGACCCAGAACCCGGCATGCTTCCAAGTTCTCCGAAGGCAGCTGACGAGAAAGACACACCATCAACAATCCACAGGGAGGAGAAGATTTTGGAGGCAATGGTGAAGTCAGAAAACATCAGGGAGATCATTGAAATTGATGTGGTGAAGAAAGAAGATATCGAGCTTGCGAATATGGAAGTGAATAGTGGGAAGGCGGCCAAGGAGAAGATCAAGGAGGAACCTAATTCGGAAGTGGTGGATTTCAAAAAGGTGGCTAAGGCAGCGAAGATCAAGGAAGAACATGATTTGGAAGTGGTCTGTGTCAAAAAGGTGGCAAAGCCATGGAGTGGAAAGAGAAGGTTCGAGGACGTCGAGGAGTTCCAAAGAGCCATCAATCACCCGTCTGTCACCAAGAAGCCACGCTATCGAGCGGTAACGACCTATGAGATACTGGATTCGGATGAGGAATGAGCTGAGATCTGTCGGAAGGGAAATCTTTGTTGCTTATGTGTCGAGGGATATCATGGGAGCCGACAATCGGGATACGAGGGTCATAATGGGATTTTATGTGCTTGGGCTTTTGCTGACTATGGTATGGGCTTGGCTTGCATTTGTGGAATATGGGAGGTGACAATGGGAAGGAGATCTGACTTAACTGGCAAGAGCATGATATTTGCTTTCAATGATTAGAAGAAACAATAGGGTTACTTAGCCTCCTGTGGAGAGGATTACTAGCTGCTTTTAGCTCACAATATCAAGAATCAACGAGATGACTTCGCCAAACTTCGTGAGATTTTCCTGTCTGATGAATGCATATAGTAGTTTTAGAGTCTTCACCTGCTCTCGCGCCCAACAAGAAGACTTGGAGGTAGATAATTCGGGCAAGAGAAGGCACTCTTCACTTCCTTTCAGTTGTAGTAATACCCCTATCCACGAGGGCATGTCAGGTGGGTGAGAAGTCGTGATAGTAGGATTTTGTTCAGTGAAGGATTGATTGATTGATTTATTCATACTCGGTTCCAGCCGCCCGCCGTAGGGCGGC
>JAPZOX010001184.1:0-15455 GCA_037952655.1 Hymenoscyphus sp. LP001
TAAAATAAGTAATATTTAAAACCTAAAAATTAAGAATACTCTTATATTAATAAAATTAAAATTTCAATTTTAGATTTTTTTTATTAATAAATACGTAAAGTATACGGTTGTATACAGATGTTTTTTATATAAGATTTCAAGTATATAGAGTACTAATATACGTAGAGTACTAATATACTACGTTATAGTTAATTTATTAATATTTAAAGTTGAATACTAAGGAAAAGTACGTCAGGTTCTAATATACGCTAGGTTCTAATAAACCACGTTATATAAATAGTCTATTTATAAGTCTAAAAGATAGAACCTTATACTTATACGTTCTATAATATATATAGAAAGTAGTTAGTTTTTTAGAATTAGAATCTATTTATATATAATAGAAAGCTTAGTAGATATCGAGTTTTATAAAGATATAAGCTTAACTAATATATACTAGTGTTTTATTAATAAGAGAAAGTAGATAGTAGTCTTTTTAAGTAAGGTTATTAAGCTTCTAGAAGTTAATATAAAAGTGTAATCTTCTGTCTACCTTCTTTATAAATAGTACTAGAGTAGTAAAAAGAGACTAGCTATACTTTATAAATCTCTTATAAAGGTTATCTTAGATATATTCCTTTGTAGTAAGTAGCTCTTTAGTTAATATCTTATATAGTAGAGAATATCTAAGAGTATTTAGTTCTTCTAGCTATATTTTATAGTTATAATATTAGTAAGATAGTAAGATATCTAAAGCTTTCTTAGAGAATACGTCTACGAAGTCTAAGTACTTATCTAGAACTTCTAGTATTATTATATAATCCTCTTCTTATCTAGTTATAATACTATTAATCTCGTATAAACTAGTAGTAAATATCTCGCTATTCTTCTTAAGTAGGTAGTTGTAACAGTCCTAGTTATATACGACTGGATCACGTGACCGAGGCTGGATTCCGTGCCGAGGTTCTACCGAAGCCTCGCTTAGTATATATAAATAGAGACAGAGCGTACTAACTCTTCTCTTCTCTCTTTAGTTTAGTTTTCTTCGAATATAGATACTATTCTATAAGCACTTCTTTTAATATATTTATAGAGAGCCGTTATACTAAAACTAAACTCATACTCTCGCCTAGGAAGATATACGAATATCCTAAAACAGACAACGCTGTTTACGAACGAAAACATATATATTCACCTTATAATAAATCCCTTCGTATATAGTAACAAGCTTCGACGCTCCTCTCTTAGCAAGCTCGATAAGCTATCGAACAAAGAGCCTTTACCTTTATCCTTACTACCTACTATTAATACTAGCTCTCGAAAGACTAAGACCTCTTCTCAAGATGTCGAACTCCAAAGCAGAACTGCCAACACTGGCAGGAAATTGGGAACAATTCTCCGAAGACGATGTAGTGCACGACCAGCTCTCAGCAATGAAGCAGTATCTCGTAAGAAGTTCCATGATGCGAAACTAGACAGCACTCAAGATCGGACGGCTGACATTCCCAGGCTGGTAACATAACAGCCGACTCATGCGCCCAGCAACTCTCATCCACAATCCCAAAAGCCATGATCTACGGCACCGCCGCCAACGACGAAGACGACTCCGAAGACGACTACGATGCCGTCTACGACGCGGTATACAGCATTTTCACCACCCTCCAACACGCCGCCATCACGAACCCCCGATACCAAGCCCCCATCATCATGATCCTCCACGCTATGAAGCGCATCCCCCACAAACGGTACGCAACACCCTGTGAATCTAGACAGCCACTGACTTCGTAACCTAGGTCCATGCTCCCACCCTCCGCAAACACGCAGACCCCGGCCCCCAAGCCATCCCATGGGCAGAACTCCCACACTTCACCCCGCAAATCACCGACCGATACGAGCAAGCCAAAGTCCTATTCGACAAATCCCCATCCGACCACGCCGCCGATTGGGCTAGCACCAACGCGTGGATCGCGCGCCTCGTGGCCACGGATCTGTATGGCCCCAAGGGCCTGGACTACTACATGCACCGCGCGAGCTACAATTTCCTGTACGTGCTGGATATCCGCGGGCACGCGGATTTCGCGGCAGCGGTGCCGGCGGCGGCGAATTTGTTTCTGTATGCGGGGCCCGTCGTGTGGAGGATGTGTCGGGAGAAGACGGAGTGTCCGGATCCGGCGATAGGGATTTTATCGAGTAGTGTGGTCGAGAGGGAGGGGTAGGCTGGAGAGGTGCTGTTTGGGGGGATGGGGTACTCGGTGGAGAGGTGGGGGTGGTGGAAGGAGCGATGGGAGCAGTTGGCTGCTGCTGATGGTCTTGGGAAGGATGGGAGGGCGAATGCGAGAGAAGCACTGGAGGCTATGCGGGAAGCGGAGAGTAGCTCTTGAGGATACACCAAACGAAGTGTACGTGTCGCCCCCAAATTGGCAGTTCTTAGGCAATGTTCGCTAGCTTGTGCATGTACTGTAGCTTTCCGCTGACTCCAAGGCTAGCATCTCTTTCACGCTAGAAACAGTCCACTGGTTGCGCTCTTTCTCGTGACTTGCCCTGCTTCTTATACATGGTTTCTGTGTTATATCTTGTCAGCCAATCCGAATGGGTTCCAGGTACGCTGAAGTTCCCTTGACTGCTTCACCTTCCATCGTACTCTCCGTCGCTCGGGGACCGACGGCAGGTTCGTTTATTAGCGGATCACTTTCGCAATCCAAATGGCACATGTAGCGTGCCACTGGAGCTGGTACTAAGACTCTTGAATGATTGTTTGTAAGAAGATGATGATTGTATCAATTAGACGATACGCACGAGATTGCAACCAACATCTGCACCTCTCAGCTGGTGCATTCGATTGCAGAGCTAGAATCTCGAACATATCAGGAACGTGTATGTCCAGTACTGCCTCGAACTCTTCTTCCCTTCGACTCATGCTTCCTGATCCTGCATCCCATTGCAATTTTCGTCTAGTCCGAGATGCCTCAGCCAGAGTCCGCAACAAGCAAGTCGAGTCAATCTGGACCTTTGCATAGTTACAAGCAATTCAATCCGTAAGGTCTAACTTGCTTGGTTAGTGGGTAGGTGGCTGAGAGACTGGATCGTTCACCAGCGACGCGTCCATCTGGTCTATCAACATATTACCTTTCCCCTCGCCCTCTCCCCTCCTACGCACTTCGGTGTCTTGTCACAGCCCTTCAAAGGTTTACGCATTCAATGATCTGCCTGCATCGAATCGCTTTCCTATACTAAACGCTCGACTACCTTCGTGGTCAGCCTGTACAGCCGCAATCAAGATATTCCCTCAAGTCAGAAGCGTTAATCTCATCTCCCTTGATAGACAAGTGCTAACACCACCGCAAATACAGTTTCGGCTCCTCTAAACCCCTCTCCTACGATGTGTTTTGAAGCCGTCCATTCCAAATATACCCTAGGACGCGAGTACTAGCTGGTCGTTCATCTCAAGAATATTGCTACACCCCTAGCTACCAGTCCTACGATGCTTCGGCGTGTCTAACCCGACGACAATGTTGATCTCCTTGTCAACCTTTACACGCCTAGTATAAATGTTACAATAGTAACTGGAAAGGCTATAACTTTTACTATGTAGAATATAAGTTTCAAGCTAGATTGTACGCAGGGGGTTAAGCTAGTTAAGGATCTGGCTATGCGATTCCAGCTCCAGGTAGACATAAAGAAGCTAAAGGAGCATGAGTTCGCAGTTCAGGTCATAGTTGGGACGGACGAGGTGTGCAATATATAGCCTAGCTCACCTCCTTAATCGATGCTGCTAATGGAGGGCTAGAATGATACACTAGCTGTGCGTAAAGTCATGGACTTGATCTGCGAGAGAGTCGATGCTACTGAGAGAGGTTATCTGGAGGACGAAAGAGAGAGTCTTAACAGCCACGAGAAACTCAAGATGCTTGCCCTGCGTCCGGCCTTGTTTGATCATTATTTAGTAACGTGTAAAACAACGACTCAGCAAGAAGCAGTAGATACCTGGTGCCGCCTCATCCAAGATAATGACCAGAAACGAAACATTGCCTTCAACGGCTGGACCATTCCGCTCCCTCTCTCCGAAGATGATTGTGTCATACTCAAGTCAGGAATCCAAAAGGGTGAGATTGAGATCGAGGAGAAAGGAACCCCAACTCAAATTCATGAGAGGAGGCTGAGTAGGTGCCGGGCTTTATATCAATTGAGAGAAAGCGTATAGGAGGGGTAAGCATGGATTTGCAAGGAGACAGGAGCGATATTGACTTTTAAGTTGGCGTCGACACTGTAGCTTGCAACTTAACAATCGATAGTAGCTGGTTGGTTAGTGCTTCTGATATTTAATCTTTTGTGGCCTTTGCTAATGCTTTTTTTTCCAGATATGAATGCTAGATTAGGTCGTTGGGGAGGTGATGAGATTAGATAATACTTGGATGGGTGGATGATATGTTCATTGGTGGCTAGAAAATGGACAGCTGCATTCTTCATCAGCTCTCAAAGATTTTACGGCTATGTCCTTGACTTCTTATAACACGACCTTGGCAACAAAAGTTTCGTTATGGAGGAACGGGAATTTGAAACTGGGAGGGAATTTTTCTTTGTTGTTTTAGGTCAGGCTTACTAGTCGAGAGAAGGGGAAGTGAGGAGGACTTTGGAAGCGGCAAGATGGGGTGGGAGTAAAGAAAGGGGAAGTGAGTAGATTCGAAGCGAAATATGGGGGCATTGTTCTGTAGCTTCAACCAAAAACATATGCACCTCTCAACCCAAGACATCCAAATAAAAAGGACTTTTCAATATTCCCCGATTGGGTACTGTTATCTTATGTGGAATAAGAAAGAGCCCGTTCGACGTATACTCATGGCTCTATGTATCCCAACCTCTTTTACATTCATTTCTGCCGCATTTATTCGCACGCATCAACTGACCTTGCCTGCTTTGTCTTCTTAGCCATGCTGATAGTTACTAGATTTTCTACACGACGTGGAGTTTTTTCACTCTCCGATTTCAACTATTGTTAATTCTCAAAAGATTTGGTTTTAAATTTTTCACTTTTAATACCCCTAAAGTAAACAGCCTACCAAAGTCTGAATGTGACAACGTAGTTTCTTCTTCACACAGAGGAGCTAAAGGGTATATGGAAAAATGCGATCACGACCATGTTTTGCCGCCTTCAAATAAAAAGGATTCACGAGGCAGCGTAATACCTTCAGCTTTCTTACCTCTATCAGTGGACCAACTATCCCAAATTACCTATTCTGACGAACCAGTTTTTAGGGCTGATCCTTCGTATGTGTCCTCTTTTGATATTTTTTCTTGGTATGGTACTAATAGATGTTTTACAGCTACCCACCGTAATATAAAACGGTTCTTGGTACATGGCAGGAACTTTTTCCCGAGGAGGATTTTCCATTCTTGCTACCGACATGTCAAGGAGGAAAGAGGGTGGAAAAGGAGCCACGACTTCGACGCCATCGGAAGCAAGGGGTACAGAAAACAATGCAGAACGAGACTGAACATAGGGATTTGGAATTTGCCTCCTATGTAGAAGACCTCGTATCTTGATACTATTAATTTGAACGTATTCAATACTTCCATAGTCTGTTCCATAATATTATCCTACAGGCTGTAGCTGCATACTTGCATAAAGAAATTGGTTCCCATTTGGTTCACTAGTGGAAGCCTTTCGTGAGCTGCATCAGCGTTGAATTCTGTAACTACTACATAAAATGAAATAAGTTCCTGTTACAACAAGTTTCCACCAAGTCACAATAGCGTCGACTCCCTCGCAGATCAAGTTCATGACTTCACGCACAGCTCGTGTATCATTCTAGCCCTCCATTAGCAGCATCGATCAAGGAGGTAGGCTAGGCTATATTTTACATACCTCGTCTGTCCTAACTATGACCTAAACTGCAAACTCATGCTCCTTCAGCTTCTTTATGTCCACCTAGAGCTAGAATCGCATAGCCGGATCCTCTGCCTACTTAACCCCCTGTGTACAATCTAGCTTAAAACTCAGATTCTATACAGTAACAGTTATAGCCTTTCCAGTTACTATTGTAACATTTATACCGGGCGTATAAAGATCGACAAGGAGATTAACATTGTCGTCGGGTTAGACACGCCGAAGCATCGTAGGACTAGTAGCCAGGGGTATAGCAAAATTCTAGGGATGAACGACTAGCCAGTACTCGCGTCCTAGGGTATATTTAGAATAGATGGCTTTAAAATACATCGTAGGAGAGGGGTTTGGAAGAGCCGAGACTACGGTGGTGTTAACATTTGTCTATCAAGGGAGATAAGGTTAACGCTTCTGACCTAAGGGAATATCTTGATTACAGCTGTACAGGCTGACCACGAAGGTAGTCGAGCGGTTTAGTATAGGAAAGCGATTCGATGTAGGCAGATCATTGAATACGCAAACCTTTGAAGGGCTGTGACAAGACACCGAAGTACGCAGGAGGAAGGAGGGCGAGGGGAAAGGTAATATATTAAGGGTGGGAATGTACCGTCGTAGAATTGTGGAAGTTAGAAGTCAAAAGTCTGTCTTAACCTCAATCGCTTTCCGCAAAAGGCAGGCACACCAATTTAGCGCGCTGTCACATGACATTAGGCTTTCTTGTGTCAAGGGTCCTGTATATCACGAGTCACGTGTTTGCACGTGAAGAGTAAGTCCAGACGGCGTTCTAACGGGACAGGCACATCTAGAGAGTTTATAGCAAATGGAGATCCTTAGAGTAACTAAGCGATCTATGGGCTTCCTTTCATATATGGTCACGTGACAGATGTCGCTAGACAGAGCGACGACTAGCAAGCCAGCACACAGTATGAAGTTCTATATAAGACTGCCACATCTGCTATTAGATGGGAGCTTCGTGCTCAGCTTGCGTGGGCTTGTCCTAGACAACATCAATAATCAAATCGCCTATTTCGTGACATACCTTTCCAACTTTACCTGGACTGTAGAGCCCAGGCAGCAGAAGACCCTTCAGTGTACCACTCCGGCATAGCCGCCCTACGGCGGGCGGCTGGAACCGAGTATGAATCAATCTACCAAGAGCACAAACACTCCTCTCCTCCACCATGAAGGTCATTCTAGTTTCGTAGAGGTTACCACGTGCAGCCTGCTCAGTGGAGTTAATTCTGCTGAAAGATGCGTTAGAATCTTCCGTACGACGAAAAGACAGATGCTTGGCTGGGAAATAATTAAGCACATGTTCCTGGCTTGCAAAAATCAACTGTGTAGTTAGAATCATTTTGTTGTAAATGATTTGCTGAGGCATGTTGCAATTGGTGTGGTAGTACAGAAAATCGAGCCTCGCGTCCTTGTTTGTTTGCTCGCTCTGTCTAGAAGCGCTCATTCTCCACCGAGGTTAACTTATAAGCCTTAACCAAGCTAGCAAATTAAAACCATAGAGCGATTTGTTGAGCAAACAACATAATTAATTAGACATAACAACGCCAAATCACTGCCCGTCATGCATGGTCCATTTCATTAATTGAAGCACATGGACTTGAGCTGTTCTAGATAACAGAATTGGAACTCCGAAACCCAGGTTATGCTTAAGTGTACGGACTAATCATGTAGGGAAGTGCGACCACATGGGAGCAATTGCGGGGAAGCATTAACACCCTTGGAAAGCTTAATCAGGTTCCTGAGAGGCTGAATGAGAACAATTTGGTTTCGAGAGGCTTAAAACATCAATTGAACATCTCGTGAGAGAATGAGATCACTAGCAACCTAGCATTCTTGTCTGTAACTTCGGATGATAGCCTCAAAGTGATGGCTGTTTGTGTTGAGGAATATCCTAACGGAAAGGGGAATTATAATCTGAGTTGTATTAAACACTGGGGACCTTTCAGAGGTCATAAGAGGGTTCAAAATGCTTGCTGGGTCCTTAGAACAAGCAGCACGGCGAGGTATTTATGTGTCAAGACCAGCTTCCTAACCCAACTGACTCGTCTTGTAGAGAATTCAAGGGAGTTGGATAAGCATACCCTTTTCCAGTAAGTGGTTTTATTAGATCTATGTCGAATTTTATCACGACTGCGATCGCACTATGCTAGGAGAACCTGGAGAACCTTGAAAACTAATAGAAAGCAACCCCTTGCCTTTTAGCTGAATAAAGTCCTTCACGACAGTAGCATACAGGCTGGGCCAAGATTTACGAAGAACAACTTACAGGCTGTGAGGGATAAAGCACGGGCTCTAGAAGGATTGTTCTCCAAGCTTGAAAGCATATTAGACCTATTAACTGAAACAATAGAGGTATAAGAGATTATCAGCAATATAATAAAGGTAGCCCACCAAATCAATAAAGCACTAGGTCTTAGCCGTGCTCTTCAAATATATTCAGGGGATCCAAGCTTGAGAAGATACCTGCCTAAAGCTGTTGGCAAACTTGGCCGATATTACTCCGCTTCGTCAGAGCTCGTCTGCGCTGCTAGGGACAGGACATGTCGGATATTCGAAAACATCCAAGTGGAACCCTATCAGATCCTAAAACCAAATACTGTCCAGGGAGCAGGTTACAAGGTTCACGCTGAAATACAAATCCTCTTCTTTTACAAGCTTCATCCAGATTTCCCACGACCAAGAATCATCTGCTCTAGTAAGAGTGCTTGCTATCTATGCAATCTTTTTTTCCAGGTCCACGGTGGTTTTAATGTGCCTCGGACCCATGGCAAGCTATATACGAAATGGATCTTGCCATATTGGTTGGATGTCCCCGTAGAACGTCGTGAACGTCTTGAATTGATTACAGCCCAGTTTAAGGCAACGCTAGATCAGAAAATTCAAATCTCATCAAGACCACTATACTGCCATCCAAACGAGAGCATCTTGCTACCAGATGCGCATTGGCCTTCCAATAACTTGGAAAAAATCCTACAGGTTCTTAATCCAGAATTGTAATACCCTCGTTGTTATCTCGAACGATGATGTTCACTGCATTGAGATCGGAGTGGAAGAGGACAAGTGGACCGTTTAGCTGAGGTGGTGTGGCCTTTGAGATTGATGTCATATGTCCTCAATTCCGGGATGAAGGTGGAATGAGTTCCATAAACCAGTTTTCGAGTATTCTGCAATTGTCCACAGACTCGTAATGCGATCTTGTAAAAGTTGCAAGCGTCGTGACGTGCGAGGCAACATCTTTAGCTATTCTAGCGTGCTGTCTATCACTCAAATCAGGCCACGCCTCTGCCAGACTCCTTCCAGTAGAATATCTTTAACCCATCTTTCCAAGAAGCCAACGAGTTTGCAGGATGATGTTTGGTATCCTCGAAAGCGTAGCAGAGAACTGATGTGCCAATTTTCCAGGTCTGAGAAGTGATCCGCTTGACTGATTCACGGACCAGAACATTTGTATAAATATTTCTAGAATCCCATTTCTCCTTAGCAACATCGTAGATCGCTTTGTACGATTGAGATGAGTCGTCATGCAACTGCTTTACTCGTTGACCCCATACGCCTTTATGAGAACCCTTCATTGTCCAGTCAAATCTGGGCACCAACTTCAGCTCGCCATCAAAGAAGAGAGTATCATGCGAAAATTTCAAAATCAAAGCTTCAATAATCGGCTGCATGAATTTGAGGACAGTCTCGAAAGTGCCGTTCTTTTCGGCCTTCTTAATGCTAACTGTGAGGTAATGAGAGTGCATATATGGCCAGGGGTTGTTCCTATTTTACAACTGACGATAAAAACTAATTGGCAGAAAACAACACGTGATACATAGCCTAGGTTCTTCATTTTTGATATCAAACCGGTGGAATATATTAGGAATAAGGTGCTTGCTGTGCCAAGGTGCTGTCAGAAAAGGAAGGGGACGACGGATCGGGAAACGAAATTTAAATGGGATGGGAAAAGCCCCAGCCATTGGGGGAACGAGGTGTAGGAGGGAAATAGCTGTTGATTTTCTTGGGCTTCCGGGTGGTTGTAATTCAATTATTACCGTCCAGCTAATTCATTAAAAAGCATCTTTCATCGTCTTCTCGCCTGATGGGCGATTGCCCAGGAACCACCATCCTCTCACGTTCTCTGGTCTCCCTATCAAATTCCACAAAGTCTAGCAGTTTCTACACCCGACCTCAAATTTTTTGCTAGCACACGAAAAGGTATCATCTACCTAGAACATGATATCGTAACTGAAAATTTCTTGCTGGTCAGAGGCAGTGTTCTGGGAGTTGTTGGCAGCACTGGGAGTATCGCTACTGGTATCGCCGTTGTTAGACGCTGCGAGACTTGCTGGACTTGCTGGACTTGCAAGACTTGTCTTCACGGACGGGTTAATTAGCTCATCGTAGTCCCGTATGTAAAGACCAATGGTTGCGGGGTCAGTATTGCGGTGGCCCCAGGTGAGGAGGAGGAAACCAAATAATGGCTTCGCGAGAATGTCGAGGACCCCATAGAAGATGGCCTCAACCAATGGGGTAGAGGGACCAAACGGAAATGGTCAATGCATTGCACACAAGGTATGTTATATAGATGCTTTTCCCAAGGGCTTTGGCATGTTTTCGACCAACCCAAAAAACGATATAGGTGATGGACAGGGCAGTCGTAGAGAAGGCAAAGTAGGCAAACTTGTATGAGGATTCGACGATAGCTCCAACGAGTAAGGAAATGATCATGATCTCGTCGATAAAGATGGTGTAAAGAATAATAGGCTATGGAAGACCAGCGGTAAGGAGCAAGTCTATAAGAAGAAGCTAAACGGTGTTAGTCATAAACATTACAGATGGTTAAGAACATACTGGTGTCGTAACAACCCAATCAATATACCGGACGTAGATATTCTTTCGAAGCGCCTTGCAGAAGTAGGCGATAGCGGCTACCATGGTAATAGCAGCCGTGATGTAGTAAAAGATACGCTTCGAACGTGGTACTTCCATCTCTCATCGCCATCTTCGTCAACACTATCTATGTAGAAATATATGAGGAAAATTAAGATTAGATTGCCTTCGCCTATTACTGGGAATTTGACAATCTAGCTCTCATCATCACAACGTACAAGTTCATTTAGGAATGTGAATGACGAATAAAAGTTGATTGATATTGAGACCTAAGCAATGTCTGCAAGCTGTGGGAAAGCTCTTATCAAGACAGCTTCACGAGTGCGGATTACATGTTCTTTGATTCCATGTGAGCCCATGAATCCAATTGCTGAGCTCCACGCCCCAAATGCGCCGATGCCACCAGTGGCCACACCAAGCCCAACCATCGCTATTCCGCAACCAGCATGTCTAGCCATTAAAAATCCCCACATTGAATCGCATATTTTATGTAATAGGCTTCGAATAGTTCTTCTCGCGTTCAAAAGTGAGTCTTGCTGAAGAATCAAGTACGAAAGGCGGGCAGCGAACTGTTGACTATTCCACAAGATAATATAGTAGGTTTCCCAAAGACCATTGAGCTGGTTTCCTTGTCGCATCTCGTCAGTTACAGCTGGATCAACTAAATTGATCAACTAAATTAAATAGAAACATTCTACTCACTTAAGTGCTCCACGTCGTCATTAGAACAAGAAGTCTTTCCAATCTGTTGTATTGCTTCTATACTCTCCACAATCTCCACCATGTTAGATGGAGTTCGAAGCAGAGGCTCTTGGGGGCAGTCGAAGTAGTCTGCGTGAAGAAGTTGAGCCCTACTTGGGGGGAAATCTCCGTCGTCGACGATGCAAATCATCCAATATCGCAATATATGCACATCGTTCTCGAGCACTGGCCATGGGCCATTTTGTCTTCGGCGCATCATGGGAGTGCCACAAAATAGACCGCTTAGCATGCCACTATGTGATTGAAATGGGATTGAAACGAGAAAGACTCGGCGGAGACCTGTGGTCGTATTGTTAATGTCAGTTATTTTGGATTGAAGTTTGAGCGTTCTCACGTGGGGTTGCCTCTTCTTCCTCCTCTTCCGTCTCCTCCTCTTCCATCTCCTCCTCTTCCATCTCCTCCTCTTCCATCTCCTCCCCTCCTATTTCCCCCTCCTCCATGACGTCCTCTTCCTCGTCTACTTCTTCATTCTCCTTTCTCCTTCTATTGCCGTGAGATCTCGATCTGACAAATGATCTCTGCCCACCTTCCTCAACACGAATTCTGCCATGATAGGAGAAATCGAGAGGGCCGATTGTGGCAGTGCGATGCACTTTATAGACCTTTCCAGAAGATGTTGACATGGTTCTTATAGCCGGCCAGGCGGTATAAAAGAATGCCCATTTGAAGATATCTTGACTAGAGAGCGTGTGCGATTTGAATGTAAGGGTGAAAAAAACATTAGCGTGGGGCTGGAGTCCATATATGATCTCGCTGCAGCGTTATCTGTACTCAGCTGATGAGCCGAATTATTAGAGATAATTGGTAGGGCTTTCTGCAGAAAATATGCAGGTCAACCTGCTTCTGCATGCCGCATGTGACAACTGTGAACAAATAGGAGCTTTTCCTACTAAAGAGCAGGGCGTAACTCAATTGCTGCTTTGGGTGTCGTGCTTTAGAAGGGTCGGAATCAGTCTTTTTCGGTGAACTTCATCTGGAAAACACTTTGCTCCCTCCCTCCAATGGGGTGGGCATTTCGGCTGTTCTCGAAGAAACGTCGTCTCGTGATGTAGAATTGCCGCTGGAAACGGTAGGGTGAGAATGAATTGAGGTGCAAAATGTTCATGATGAGAATGATAGGGTATTTGTACTCTTTCTCCCGTTTAGTCGCCTGTTGGTTTTGATTAGGATTTTGAACCGCTTCTCCCGTCTCTACCCAACCACCTTAGCAAGCTTCTTTGCTAAATCTGTGTAAACCATACCTGGGGTAATGTAATCGCCTGTTTTAGAACAATTTCAAGCGGGGAGGGAATGTTAGACGGCATTAGACAGCAGAAGCCGAGTGATACAGCAAACGAAATAAATACTTGAATTGCTGCTAATACTTGACATAAGTTTTGTTTGTATGCTAAGCCGGGACTAGGGGCACCGCGAAGAGAAAATCAAACAAAAATATGAGACATTATTCTCTTATGCAGCTGATTCCCTTTAACCCTGCTTCCATCCGCTATACCTGCTCCCACGTTGTGACGTGTCCACAAAAAAACAAGTGCCTCACATCTGCTTTTGACGCCGACGCCGCTTCTTTGGCTCTTCTCCATTCTGAGCATCAGGTAGTCCAGTAGCCAGCCGACCCTGTTTTGGAGGCCGCTTTGTACCTCCAGTCCCGGTCCCAGCTTCCGCTATAAAGTCATCCACCAGTGCCTTAGCTCCAGCCAGTTCCGATTCGGGCATCCACGTCTCCTTCCATGCCACCCGAAAGTACCTTTCACGGCCAACCATTTTCTGGCTAGTGATGTTGCGGATTTCCCATTCATGATCGGGATCTATGACTGGAGCTGCTGGTTGAGGTCGAAAGGGGTTGTTGGAAGAAAAATTTGAAGAAGAAGATGGTTGAGGGGTGAGGAGCGGGGAGATTTATACCTCGCGAAAGCGGCGTCGGGCCCGTGCACGCGCCTTGCCTGATGCGGCGGCCGCTAAACCCGGGGGGGCAAACCGGAGGACTGAGATAATACTCGATACTTCTCGTCGAGTACTAGTTGATAGCCTCTACTAGGTAGATAGGTGTTAATATCTAACTTTAGATACTCTTTATATTCGTTGAATTCTTTTAGATATATCTATTACTAACTAGCGACTTATTCGCTTAGGTTAGTAACTGTCTATATATTCTCTTTCTCTAGGTAATCGTATAGTACTATATACTTAAGTTCTAGCTTTTTAAACTTGATACTTTCTCTTCTAGTAACTAAGCTAACTAATATTATTCGATTTAAATCGTTTTATATAACTATATATAACGTAGTTTATTATTAAGTCGTTTATATTATTAAGTCGTCTACTTTTTCTTAGTATTAAACTTTAAATATTAATAAATCAACTATAATATATTAAATTAACTAAAACTAATTAGAATCTAATAAACTAGATATATCTATAGCTTCTTAATAAGTTTATATATTATAACTAGCTTTTCTATAAATTCTATAGTACTACTTAGACGATTATCTCTTCTTATAACTCTTCTCTACTATACGTACGTCGCGTCGTATCTGCTTATCTACGTTCTTTTATAATATAATATCTTATATATTCTCTATAATAAGTAACGTAGTTTATTAGAACCTGGCGTATATTAGAACCTAGTATACTTTTCCTTAGTATTTAACTTTAAATATTAATAAATTAACTATAATATATTAAATTAACTATAACTACTTAGAATCTAAAGAATTAGACATATCTATATCTATTTAATAAGTTCGTATATTATAACTAGCTTTTCTATAAGTGTTATAACGCTATCTAGACGATTACCTCTCCTTCTTATTACCTCTCTCTATATATAAGTTACGTTATACTTACTTATTAACGTCTTTTTAAGTTAAAAGATCTTAGATATCCTCTACTATAAGTACTCTCTCTTAATATATACGAGTCTTTTTAGCTCTATAGCGTTTACTTAAGGCTTTATTCACTACTTAAAGAGTACGTACTTTAGTAGATAATAAGGTTATCTTATAAGCTATTTACTTTATACCTTTTACTAATATAACAACTGTCTTAAATAGTAGAGTCGGCGAGCTCCTCTAGTAATAGATAATCTGTTTCTAAATAAGAGTCGATTATAAGAGCGCTTTAGTAGAGTTTAAGAGAGTTTAGAAGATCTAAGTATTAGAATTAGTAGTAGAGGGTCTTAGAGGAGTTAGAGTCTATAACCTTATATCAAGCTTTAAAAGTACTACTTATAAGTTAAAAAGTACTAAGCCAGCTCTATAGAATCTAGCTTAAGCGTTTTAGACTGTTATTAATTCTTTATATACTACTATAAAAGCTAAAAAGAACTCTACCTTTGTAATATAGTTAATATAAGCTTTAATAAACGTCTTAATCTACTAACTATATATCTACTTTAATATACTAAAGTATCTAATATTAAGTAGTTAAGTTATATAGAATAAGTAGAGAGGTAGTCTAAGAGTTATAATATTATATACTTTGTAATACTCTTGAAATTTAGCTAATTTATAACTCTTATATCTATCTAATACTAGTATTTAATATAGACTCTTTATACGACTAGTAGTATATTTATCGAAGTGTTTTAGCTATTCTAGACCTGTCTTATTATTTATCTATCTATTACTTATTAGTTTAATAACCTAGTTATATAGAAGGCCGCTGTCTATATACTAATTTATAAGATAATTCTTCTCTTAAATAACTAAAAATAGTAAGATATTCTAACTCTTGCTATTAATATAAGTAATTACTATAGTCTATTTCTAATTACCTAGCTAAACTATCTTATCTCTACTACGTCGATCTATATATATAACAACTATTATAAGATAAATTATATCTATTATAAAGTCTGTTTTATCGAAGTTATAGAAATCGTAATCTAAAACGCTATATTTCGCTCTTATATTTTATATAAGTTAGAACTATATACTAATTAGATTAG
>JAPZOX010001185.1:0-15455 GCA_037952655.1 Hymenoscyphus sp. LP001
TCAGTTGGCCGGTTCGCTTGTTTGGCCGGTTCGCTATACATGCACGTTAATAATAATTTATTATATTACTTTATACTATATTTAAGTTATTTAACTTTGTAAAGGATAAAGTAATAAGGTTTAGGTAGTATATATTTTATTTGTTTACTCTCGTAGTAGATATTAAAAGCGGTAGTAAATATAACTTCTAAGGAGAGTCTAAACTATTAACCAGATAGTTTAGAATAAATGAAATCGATTATTCTAACAGTATAGAGCAATTTTAAATTATACTAAGTATTTATGATAATATACTTGAATTACTCTACATAGAGAGAACAATGGTGGCCGGGTAGGCAGTTACGAACCTGAAGTATTTACTACCACTTTTAATGTCCATCGCAAGTATTTACCTCAAAATATCGAGACAATCTAACGAATTCTGGTTCAAGAACCATAATGTTGCCTAATTATTTTATACATTTACATAGTCGAAAAGCCATCTACAATGCCACTCAATGAGGTTCCCAGCTTTACTACCATTGCGTACTTCCACGTCAAAAAATGCAACTACTTCAACTGCCATTCGGGGAAGCCTCCGGAACTATGATGAACTCATACGGCCGTACCGTAGACTTGCAGACCAATGCGTTTCAAAGGTTTGGGCTTGATATAACACTCGAATGACGGAGGGGACTTCCGCGATGCTACAAGTGCGAGACTAAAAAATCCTTGTGTGAGATAGGCTGTAGACTAAATAAATAGGACCGAAAAGCCGAAGCATCATCAGCCTCCAAACTAAGTCTAAGAAGCTTATCTCTCCACACGACCGTGGATTTGCCTTGTAGAACGATGAAAATCGGTTGAACTAATAAAGACTCGAAGTAATTCCTCGCTGATTTATGTTCTCCTTTCAAGTATCGCTTAAATTCAGTAGTGTCGCAACCCAACAAATTCTCTTAATCAAGATTTACCCACCGTGTACAGTATGTAACCTCTTTCTTCACGTAAAATTCAAAACCTACGCAATCGATCGCGGACGTTTTCGCGTTCATGCCACCAACTTGCATTGCATAGTAGAAAGATGGTCTGACTGTACCGCACTAGTAGCACAGCACACGCATCTAAAAGCCGGGTGGTCGAACGGACATAAGAACGCTTTCAACCTATCCATCAAGGTTCATGACGCCCCAAATCAAAAAAGAAGAAAATATCACGTCCTGGATGTGGCGAAGGTTAATCACAGTACACCTCCGAACAGTTGAACAAGCGGAAAGAAGACAAGCAAATGTAACCCGGAATTCCGACCCTGGTCTTCCCCTCCTCCTTCTCTTTTTCTCGGAGTCGGAGGATTTGAAATGCCAGCTCCGCTGGACGGAGGGGTAGCTGATTCTTATCTCCGTTGGCGCGTATTGAATATTGCGAAACGTGTGGAAGACAACCTCTTTGTTTTTGAGAAGTTATTTCGTGGTAATTGCGTGAACAAATGAAGACTTGGAAAAACTCGTATTAGTGAGGGGAAAGGGCGGGGTTGTTTGCTTATAGAGAGCGAGCGAGTACGAGTGCGAAGTCCTTGGACTTGGCTTGTCTTAGCTTGAAAAGGTTTATATAAAATATACTCCATATCTAGGTAAACGAATGCGAAAAATGTTGCAGGCCTTCTAGACGCTTAAGAAATAACGTTTTTCTGCGCGTTATCAGATGTGACGATATGACTGAGGCCATGGCATGTTAAAAATAAGGGGGAAAATGCAACCCCAACATGAAAGCACCCATACACACCTGAAAACCTCTCACGGAAGGAAGCCTGGCTAGAATGTTCGTTCCAATGTGCCCCAAAAATTCCAAATGCAAACGGTTTTTGGAAATTAGATGACGATACCAATATCCTAACTGAGCACCAAAACCACGAATTTACTCAGCCACCTTAACCAAATGCGGCGTGGAAGATGTTGGGGTTGTCCAGCGTTTGGGATCAGCAAGCCTGTCAGCTTGGGAACCGAAGTGGAGTAGTGGCTGAAATTTAGGACGATCGTTGGGTTCAGGTGCGATTGGCATTCGCTCTCTATCTCCAGGCCTGTGATAGGGAGTAGCGTGTTCGGTTATTGGACCCCTAAGTAATAAGTAACCGGGCTTAGAAAGTTATTGGTCAATTGTGCGCGATACGCGTATTCTATCGTTGATGTCGAATCCTCAAGGCACTTGATGCCTGGTAACACATCAGCAGTTTCTCTGTTGGTGTGTTACACCCGTGTGGGAAGTCTGTGCAGCTACTCCGTATGTGATTCAGCCTTTTCAATGGCTGTGAAGCTTGCGAAAGTCTAGACACCGCTAGTTTGTAATCACGGTTGAGAAAGAAGGTTGGAAAAGGAAGAGTTTGTTATCAGAAATAAAAATCGGGGTTTCTGCGCTGTGATTAGGAAGCCTGATTAATGATTGTGATAGCTATGTGCTTTGAGCATAAAGTCCGTTGAGAAATTGGTAAGCGAATCAATTGGCTAGGGGTGGCGGGTGCGGAGTGAGGGAGCCGATTAAGTCCCGATTTGCAACATTTATTATTATTCTTGACATAAATCGCGTCGTTTGGCAAGCGAATGTTGGAGAGTTTCACGCTAGAACGATAAAATATGGTAGGCTCGGCTTAAGTGAGGTTTGGTGAAGTATTTGTTTAAATTTCCAAGAAACCAAGCCGTCGGCCATGACCTTGGCTAAAAGATACCCCCCAAAAACGCCGTTCATGAGCCATTGTCCAGATTCCCCAAGCCACGTCTATAGTAAGTACACCACAAGCCCTATCCCTCTCAAAAAGGGAGGGAATCTTGTAAAGCAAAGAAATTCGTAAAAAATATGTGCCGTAAACATTCAAATGCGCCTCCAACTCCAACCAACCCCTTATTTTAACCAAACAATCGCGGGGATAATTTCGTCCAACGTAAAACTTTGTGCAGAGAATTATTATCGCGGCATTTCTAAACCATCCCCAGCTGTGCTTGGTACTCTGGTGTATACATTACATCCATCTGATCGAACATCTCCAACCCTGTATGACTGTCGAGCATATTAGGTCTGATAGTTCCGTCCGCAAAATTTAACTCGTCATTATTGAATTCCATCTTGAGAATGTCTGGCTGTAATCCAAGTCCCCCTGAGTTAAGAGGGGATGAACGAGGCATTCGTGGTTGATGTCGCATATACTGTTGAGAGAGCTCAATAGCGTGATTTGGCCCAAGAAATTCATCTGCTGCGGACCAGGGCGAGAAAGGCGACGTAGTTCTAAGCATTGGCGAATCCATTTGAAAATCCGTGTAGATTGGCGAAGGCATCGAAGGCGACGCGTCGATTGAAGTTCCGCCTTGGTAAGAAAGTTCGTCGTCGAAGGTGGGTCGTTGCGCAATGGATAAGGGGGTTGGGTTAGATGGAGGGAGACCTTGGGTCGATTTTGTCGCGGAAGCTTTCCCAGCTGCTATTCTTTGAGCCCACATCATTTGATTGTATTCCTTTGACATCGTCGAGTGATCACTCTCGCTACTGCTAGCTCGTTCCGTCCTGTCGAGGTTCGGTGAACATGTCGAATCGTGCGATGGCTTCCTGCTTCCAGTATCTTCTGAATTAAATTCCGATCTCGCAGCCTGCAGCTGTGCTTGTAACTCTGCAAAATCCTCTGCTCCTTCTGGGAACGCATATGGTAAATCTGGTGAAGGTCTAATGCATCCAAGTTTAGAAGCTATGTCGTGAATTACTGGCTGACCCCTCTCATTCATTTCCGGCTCGCCCAATTCCCACGACTCGTTGTTTCGTACCATCGTATATAACTTTTGAACAGTGGCAATGAGGGCGTATTGTGTATTTTCTAACACTTCCGCGTAACTATAAAGCCCATTAGAGATTGCTCAATTTAGAGGTTCGAAGTTCTTGTATCAACATACCCTCTCGGTAGTTGTTTGAATTCGGTCTTTTTTCTGCTCCCAGCTGTGCACACTAATCCATCGTCTTTGCATCTTTTACATGGAGACTCTCCGTCACACTTTAAACCAATTTAGTATTCTACAATGGCATTGAAAGATATGACGTGAAGTCAACATACCTTGGTCTTCTTCATCCGACATCGTTCACAAGCTTTCCACACTCTTTTATGTCGACCATCTATAGAAACAGGACCATGATCATGTGAGGAAGTTGCGGTTCTTTTTGAAGATCGACTTGATTGTTTAGTTGGCTTAGGTCTTCTTGAGGAGTGTTGAGGTTTGGAATCCTCCATTGGAGGTGTAGGTAAGTCAGACATGGTGATGTATTAAATTTTGAAAACGGACTGAGTGTAGTACGAAAATGTGTGGCGGGACCGAGGCAGACATATATAAAAGAGCTCGAGAGGATTATATGATGTGGCCGTCCAGGGTGTGCGGGATATTAGTTATGTCCGAGAGTTGGTAGCCTTGTCATGAACTATGATGGGTGGAGTCGGCCACCGTGCCTTAGTACCCCATATGCTGGTCGTGGAAGGTTATTTTACAAACACATCCTAGTCCGGCATCGGCATGTATCTGAAATATGCAGGTTTGTGTATGATATAGTGAGTTATGCAGTGATCGAGAAAGCTGGTGAAGATTGGCGAGTTCAGCAGACTCGTGATGTGTGCCGTTCAACCGTGGAACCGGAGGAACTTGACCAGTAGCTGACTGTGTATTGGACTGCATCGTGAGGAGTCATACCTGAAAGCCTGTCTGTCTGGGCCTTTGAATTTGGGAAAATGGTAGGCTATTCCATTAGGGGCTCGATTCGTGGTGTTTAGCTTCGATTTCGGATCCGCAGTTTGGCAGAGGCCGGCCCAGAGAATCACTACGGCGGTCGAACTCGCAGCTCGCTGCTCGCCCCTCATGTTAAGCCCGCCCAGCAGAAGCATAATGCCACAAATTGTTGTCTTTCCTAACCCCTCCATGGTCGGCACGACGAATGAATACTATCTAGACGCCGAATGGGAGCTAAGCTTACCTTTACAATTCCATTTCTCCTCCTCAAGCCACACACGTACGCAAGCTGTTTACCCCAACCAGACAAGAATGAAGCTGGCTAGGTGTTGCTTCGTTAAGCTCAGCTGGACGCCGCCAATTGGGTTGGCGATGCAACCAACGATATTGCTGATGTTACAAAGTAAGAATACTGCATTGTAGGCGGTTGGATCTATTCGACACCAACTGCTGAATCACATGTTGTACAATGCTGGGTTTATCCCCATAGGGCGAATCGTTTCTTAGGTAGCAAATGACAATATGCGTATGTCGTCTCCTTAGGACAGGGATTTCCGTATGCATGTCCTCTTTCGATATCCCTCCCCTGGCCAAGCAACCCAAGGAATGAAGTCGAGGCTGTGTGTGATGCGAATCTTACATTTCTGACATTATTGTGTTGGAATCATATCCCACGCGGTAAGCAAGCTCTTTTCGCAACGCATGTGGCTCTGTCTGTAAATATCAGTAATCCTTACTTGTGTCTAGGTAGGTAGTAGTCACGCCTGGGTATATTCGAGTCCAATTTTAATGTTTTTTTTTGGATTAGTTATGACGTGAGTTATAGGCCTAGTAATCAAGTGTGGATTGGGGTTATTCATGACTGCACATGCCCTATATGTCCCCCTTTGAACCAAGGCTTAAAAAATATCAAATCCTGTTGGTTCAGCGTTGGGTTTTGAGCTACTCCCGCTTTTGTTTGGTAGGCTAGAATTTACAAATGGAAAAAGCACAGTACCGCGCTTACTGTATGATTGCAGACCTTCATCCTATATTCCGATCATATCCTCTCGGTCAACGCAAATCATGCTTTGTTTCCAACGCCATGTGTTATACTCTCACTCGTATGCATTGTCAATTGTTGTTTCTTTTTTATCATCCAATCCATTTTTCCAATCACCGAGGCATCAACCCTCTTCTCAAAAGCCGCACAAGGCTGAACTGGCAAGGAGCATCGAGGTCACTCAAGGGGAAGTTTCGTCGTCCGAAACGCACGGGATCCCTTGCTCGTCCGCCGTTATGACGGAGGATTAGTCAAAATGATCTCTTGAGACTCAGTTTCTAAATTTACGTCAGAAAAGAATCCCCAATGGAGACGAAGACGGGCAAAACTTATGGGGATCTCATTTCCTTTGCATTGGATTCCGCTTGTCATTCCGACTCACTCGGCGAACTGTCTTCTTGGATTTCCAGTGAGTTGATTGAATTCCGAGTCTCCATTTCAAGCTCATGAGAACCTAAGAAACCACTTTTTGGAGCTAAACTTTCTGATATTGTCTTAGTTTTTAGGCACGATGATGTAAACCCGTTCTGAGGCTCGATATCAAAATTCTAGATGTCCACCACGGCCCTCCCGCCCCCACCAAGACACCCACTTGCTGGATTGATTTTTTCACAGACAAGCGTGCAATTGGTGTGACTTGGTGGGGTTGTTACAGTCATTGCCTCGTGAGGCTCTTTGAGTTTGAGATGCATCGTTCTGATTCCGATTAAAAAAAACATGGAATCCCACGCGAAAACTGCCAGAAACTTTTTTTGAACCCCCCAACATCATTTGAGATCAGACGATCGATCCCCGCTGCTAAATCCGAGTCCGTACGGCCCCGAACCCGAACCCCTGATTAACCATACATACCAGGATTATGATCGTCTTCTGCACTCCTGTATCAGGTGCCGATAAGGTGTGCCCAATGCTTTTAGAGAACGATCCCGGTACAAGGAATAAAACATGACAATTTTTCTCGGTCCCGGAGCCAACTATCCTCCGACTGCTTCTGTAACAAGCGGCCAACGTATTGATTGCATATCAAAATCCGTCGAAATACTGGTCGATTCCCCTTTATTTTGATTTCAGCTGGAATGCTACGAGGTCTTACTTCAGCCTTGTGAGGTCCATCTGCATCTATAAAGCATACGCGGCGTCCTGCCGCAGCAGTATTTCTGTGCCACAGGTTTAAAAGAGCGCTCTTCATTTCGCACATCGTACATTCCACCCTAAACCGAACTCTTAAGAAGTTACTAAACGAGTACGAAAAGGGGCCACCAATGAAAATCGCACAAGTAACGTGTTCGGTCCCTGCAGCGTCCTTTTTCCGTCTTTGACAACATCATCGTTTTGAGAAAGTGCCATTGAACGCAACTCGGCCTCGTTTTCGCTGATGTGCCATTTTACTTTATCCCTCAATTTGATCTGCATTTGGACTGTCATCAGACCATCCTGATCAGAACCCATGTCATATTTTTCTCATTCAGATTTCCTTCCAGAAGCCACGGAGGACGGGGTTCTCATAACCCGATCCCACGTTGTTTCCCCGTAAGACCACGGCGCCACGCAAACGGGGCGTCCATTATTTAGAGGGACGCTCGGCTTCCTTGTTTGTCAGCCATTCAAAAGACGTTGTGTACGGCCGGGGGGGGGGTTGGTTTAGGCGTTCGGTACTCGGGTAGCCTGTCAGATTTTGCATGCACAAAGTCTCCGTAGGATATGCATTTCTTTGCCGGCTGTCAATAGTTTCCGACACAGCTTCACACTACTTTTTGACTTTTTGACATATGAGGCTAACAAGTTCAAGTGACGTCGGTCTTCTTTATTGATCGGGTTCGAGACTTCGATTGCCAATCAAGGGGGGGGAATATTAAAGTTTGCTACGAACAGTTCTGTCAAAGAGACAACAATAATTTTTTTCTCCATCAGTGTGGACCCTCCCCCATTGTTTTTTTACTCGCCGAGATATCTCCCCTAACGCATGCTGTTTTCGAGTCCTGCGAAGAGATTATTCTCATATCAGGCGGGAAAACATGTATTGGAATTACGGGGCTGGTAAAACAATTCGAACCCGAAATATCTCCTTGAGCTGTTATTGTTATCGAATTGTACATATAGATTATTCCTTCATTGTTCTTGTTGTTCGAGCCCCTGTTGACGGGGCTAAAGAACTGTGCATGAATTCATCGTGTGTTATCATATCCTTCGAACCTTTATATCGGTTTTATACGCAAGGTGAAAATAGGGCCTAGACTATTGTTTCAATGGCTCCTAGTTCTAGACGGAATTGGAGCCGATTTGCATCCAGAACAATGGGACTGCAGGGTGTAGAAATTCAATTGCCATGACCGCTCCATAAATATTTTTTTCAGGGTCCTGCTCAGAAAAAGACGTTGGATCCAGGCATTCCAAACTTCTGCAGTCTATGATGCCTCCACCTTCAGCCCTACCTTTAGAAACCTGTTTCTTTTGCCCTGAACCAATTGATACAGGGCGCCCAGTATATATCATAGACATTCTATCATCATACCATTGTCATACATTTATCTTCAGCCTCTTGGGGAAAAAGTCAATTGAGCGGGTCTATTAAAGCCGACGGCGTTACTAAAAGATCTCCGATCGTAATCATCTCGACGTCATGGCATTAAAAAGTTTACTCACGATTCGTGTGATAAACCTAGTTTGCTTTCAAGAAGAAGAGAGCGAATGCGGCGACTGCCTCCGGTAGATTTCGGTTAGCATTATTTCGTGGGTTGCGAAATACTACGCTCTGTATAAAATCGTGCCACTAAAAGGAATCCATCAGCCGTTTACAAGAAGAGAGAGTGGGCTCGAGATAAACCGGGATCAGGATTCGGTACAAAGTCACAAAGCCAGTCAACCACGCGTTTAATCGTTATTGGCTCTATCTTGGTTTTCCTCCTTCGTCTTGCGATGCTCCCACTCTTTGACGATATCTTCAAACTCTGTAATCGGTTCTTCTGGTTAGCACTATATTTTTCTTTATTAAAAAAATGCACTGCAGTTATGAACTGTTTGACTTTCTACCCAAAGCTGGCGGAAAGACCAAGAAAAAGTTCAATATACCTTCAGATGTATACGTTTCCAACCATGCGCTTGCATAACAACAAGGGCGTTGAGATGGTTCAGTTTCCAAATGTCCTCGCACAATCTTTCTAATTACCTCCATACATCCCCTCTTGGTCTTCATATCGTCTAAGAGGTCGGGTAAGAAGCTGTGCACCTGTGTTTGGAACGAATGAATTGACTCGGCGTTGAGCAACCTGAGCGCTTTCGTGATTCGTGGTTGTATTTTTTGAGGGGATTGGATCAGCTGTTAGAAGTTTTGGCAGAGCTTCAGGCGATGAAGTGGCAGGTGGTGTATTGCCCTTGCCCTCCTAGGATAAGAGGGGGCGTTGAGGAAGAGCTGGTGAGGATACTAGGTCTTTATGATCTGACATTGTCTTGCTGGCTTGGTTTAGGCTACTTCCGATACATCAATCCTCGGTCCAAACCTCACAACCAAAAATTCCCAACAGTCTTATAGATATTTCACTCTATCCATTACTGCGCCTTGGAACTCTCACACATGGTCTCTCTGTAGTCTTGAGCGCTGAGTTGTGTGTATTTTGTTGCAACATCATCCCCTGGAAGAATTTTCTATAAAACGACTAAAATCAATTATATAATGAGATTTAGGATGATTGTAGGCTGTTTTCCTCTGGAATTGGACAATTAAATTTTATTCTTCTATGTAATTTTGAATCAGTATTAATGTTCAGGTGCACGCTTCCTGCTGGGTATGGAAACCTTATTTCTCATTTAAGAAGCACTATATATTACTTGCTGAAAGATCCTCCGCCCTCAAATACTTTATCTGTGCAACCTTACAGCCACACGTGGGTTACAGCGGGAAAATTGGAGAAATAGATTGTCAATAGTCGCTTTTAACTGTTTCCGAGAAATTTTCTTTTCTGTTTCTTTTTTCTGATTTCCTATTGTCTCCTTTCCCCGCCTTCAGCATCTCTAAATTGCTTTTAGTTTTCGTCCCTCAATTTTTTTTAAAGCACTCAAGAGCCAAAATAATGAAGCCTCGAAGGACAGGTTCAACGCAGGCCATTGATGGATGTCCAACTTCTCTTTTGCAAAAACCGGTAGTTGACTAGTGTAAAGCTACAGAGCTTGTCGTTCACGTTATTTTGACTCTGTTAGCTACCTCCCCACTCGGTAAACTCAGATGTCAACGACATGCTTGAAGATCGCGAAGCTGATATTTAGTAGTTTTTGCATCTTTTGCTGCATTCATACACAATACATATCCCGGTTGGCTCGAAAAGTACGCTCCTGGTGGTTCAGTATTCCTTCCTCGGACTGGAAAACTATTTGTGACGAACAACGGAAAGGTTATAGACCGTTCTCCGGAAGGCCTGCGACCCGATCCGAGCAATCTTAACAGCCTTCTTTTGGAAGTAGCGCAATTAGCTCCTATAGTCCTTCCAGTTCTATTTTCTGAAATACTCGGAAAAACCCTGAGGTTGCTTGATAGATGGGGAGTTGAGAGGGGTTGCAAACTTATCGTACTTCGCTTCCGCTCGATCAAACATGGCTTCAGCTAACAACAGAACAGACGGTGGAAGTGCTTTTTAGAAGTCAGTTACTTTCAAGCACGATGTGGATGCTTTTTACATTACGTGCTTCCATTCTTTTGAACTTTGGACTTGCAAGCCTATGGGCAACGTCGCCCTGATACGGACAAGCATCATTACGCATTTTATACACGCAGGATGACACGACAGAGTCTGCGAAAGTCCCATGGAAAGTAATGAATACTACAATTTCTGGACCTTGGATCAATGAAACTCTTGTTACCAAGTTTAGTCATACCTTGTCAGCAAATTATATTTCAACTATGGAATATGGTGGAGCTTTAAACACAGACGGTCGCAGTAATGCTTTCGACAGCAACTCATTCCCATTATTGCCAACTGCCGAGCCATTCACTGGGTGGAGTCAATCTTCCTTGAAGACTGACAGAAATTTCTCCGCGCTCCAGGGGCTTGTTGTTTATGGACCGGAAACTTCAAAATGACTTGGGACCCTCCCCATCTTTCGAACCGATGCGAACATAACCTTCCCAGTATCCTTATTCAGGTCCCAATGTCCAGACGTTAGCCAGCATCTGACAATAGACTATCTTTCTGCTGAAAATCTATCGGACGAGGTAAAACTGGGCCAGAATTCTTAGCGAGGAATGGTTTCTTCTTGGAAATGAATGACAGCCATACTGGTGCTCAAGAAGCCCCCCCCCCGGCAGAATGATTTTCGGCTCATTTTATAACAAATCTCACGTCACCGTATGGGACTGCAAGGTTTCTCTCAACACTAGACCCCTCGCAATGAGTTGTCACGATTGGCAACCCCATTAATTACGTCTCAGTTTCTGCCGGGTTTCACAGAACAGGGTTCACCTCAAGCATGGAATGGCTGCTCTCTCATTTGTACTCTTCTCAACGCAAGTAAAGCTACAGTCTCAAATCTCACGCTTTTGGAAAAAGTCTCATCGGTCATCTTTCAAGCTTGGCCAAAACTTGATCCAGCAACTGTAAGCCTCCCTTCTGTCACAGAAACGTATTTAGCGACTGGAAAGGCTTGGAAAGAAAAGCCAGAAACAGAGATTATAACAATAAAAGTCTCGCTACTACCTCTTAGAGAGGTTTCAGACTACAGAAACAGGTTAGGTAGACGAAGGACGCAGAGGACTGTAATATAGTATCCTATTCTACTTATTCCTCTAACGTCTTATTCTAAGCTATAGGAGTAGCCTCGTCTAGAAGTATATAGGAGAGCGAAGAGATTCTTATCTATAGATACTTTATACTAAAGATAGTTAAGTTAAAAGTTCTATACTATCTCTAATTTTCTTAAGAATTATTACTACTTTCTTAAAGCTAAGATAGTCTTACTAACCTCGAAGAAACCTAATTAGCTGCTTTAATTATAGACTCTAATTAGGAATAGGTAGTCTATAAAATCACTAGATAGAAAATAGTTCGTAGTAAGAGGCAATTTCAAGTAGAGTAGAAAGAGACGTAGATGTCTAAATCTGAACTAGCTAGAGCTAAGGAACTGGTAGATTGTAAAGATTTGGATTCTAGTAAATATAAACCTGGAAATAACTTATCTCGGTATAACTCACTTCGAGTTAAGCCGAATGCCAAGCCTATATTATAGTTAAATAGTCCCTCTACTTTGAGAACTCTTCTCTCTTTATAGATAATCTAATCTTATAACCCTTATATATTATCTACCTTTTTACACTTATACGATCGACAAAGTTATTATATTCCTCTTATAATACTCGCTTACTACGATGTCTTCCTCGTTTAGCCTTAACGACTTATAAGTAGTAAGTATTACTAGCTCTGATTTACTATATAAGTTTATTAACTAATACGAAGATCACTTCTCTACTAGCTTAACTAGTCTTTTCTAAATCTATAACGAAGTAGTAAAATAAGAACAGAATCGCGAAGCAGAAGCCTTATAAGAGGAAGTATACTTAAACACCTAAATCGAACGACTTTAAGGCTAGGTCTAAGTCTAGAACGAATAACTTACTTAAGCCTACGTACGAGCTGCTTAAGCTCTACTATATCTATAAGTTATACGAACACCCTAGTATACCGACCTTTAACGCTTTAGAGGAAATACTCGTAAGAAGTCTAACGACCTTCGTACGTACCTTATCGACCTTAATATTAAACTTCGAATAAATACTAACTGGTTCCCGACTAAGGAGAGTAAGATAAGTTACGTACTTAGTACTCTTAAAGGCGAAGTAAGAAACTATATCGATCCTTATATATAAGAAGACGGATTCTTTAGACTAGGCTTAAAATCGGTCGAGGATATACTAAACCTCTTAAAGAACACTTTTAGAAACAAGTTTAGTTAAGAAGAAGCCTTTACTAGGATCTAGAATAAGAAGTAAGGTAGTAAATCGACGGCTGAGTTTTTATCTCTTTACTTAGCTTTAGCTATAGCCTCTAGTTCTTAAGAATTTAACTATATATAACACCTCCTCTTAGCTGTTTACCTAGTAGTTCGAGACCGAGTCTGTTTAAACCTAGCCTATTCTAAGTAAATCACTCTTATTACTCTTACTAATCTTATTCGCGACGTAGATAATATTAACTGATCAGTTCTTAGTAAGAGATATATTAAGAAGTCTTCTACTCTCCTAGCCTTAAATTACTAACCCGTAGCTATAGCTAACGATATAACTTCTATAGACCTTAATACTCTAAAGATTAGTAATAAGATTATCTAGATAAAGAAAGATATAGAGAATAAGACTTAGGCTTATATAGAAGTAGAGAAGTAAGCTCGTTATAAGTATTAGATCGACTATAAGCTGTGCTTCTATTACGATTCTAACTCTTATAACTAGAGTAACTATCTAAAGCTAGAGGAGGCTAAGAAGTAAAAAGCTAAGAAAGAGAAAGAGAAGGAGAAGGCGGGAAAAGTCTAGTCTCTAGTAAAAGTCGCTGTTAGAGACGTCTTCGAAAGAAGGTTTTAAAGATATTATCTCTAGAGAAAAGGTAAAAAAGTATAATAGAAGTCTCTTATAAAGTAGTATAACGTAATACTAATAAAACTTCTTCTACTTATTTTATACTTAACTCTAGAGCTTTAGTATAGTATTTTATTAATTCCGATTATATATAAAGAACCGGATTTGCTTTAACTTCTCTCGCTCGCCCTCGACGACTTTATATTATAGACGGAAGGCCGTCTATAGTAGAGGACGTTACTTACGTAGTAATATTAGACATAGTTATTAGGAAATATATAGAACGTAAGTAACGTTTTTATATTACGAAGATCGTCTTATATAATATTATTATAAAACACTCGTAGCTCGCTTTTTATAACTCTTCTATTAATTAGACGAACTATATAATCACGTTTAATTCTAGGTATTATAAAGAATACTATATACTAAAACGATTAGATTCTATATAAGTTAAGTATATAAAGTATAATATCTACGTCTTAAAACCCTAGAAAGTTAGCGTAGCTGCTTTCTAGTACCTTATAATAACTTATAGCGTAGAAGTCTTCTCGCTTTCTATTTTTGAAATCGACTAGAGACTCTAAGAGCTAGGCTAAGCCTCTAAAGAAAAGAGTCTATACTAGATCTATATAGATAACTCTTCTATTTATAGTTAGAAATATATAGAAGCAGCTAAGCTCTACCTACGTAGAGCCTCTTTAGACGATATCTAGAAAGCACTTACAAAGTACGATAACCTTAGAATATATAATAACTCGGATATATTACTTCTACTATACTTAAAGAAGTAGTTATCCTAGTTATTTAACTACTAGGAAGCTAACTTATTACTACTATACTAAGACTACGACCTAAAAATTAACTTAAAATCAAATTCGTCTCTCTCTTATAGACCTCTTTATAATATATCTATTCTAGAATTAGAAGTCTTATATAAATACCTTAATAAACAGCTAAAGAAGAGCTTTATTTAAGTAAGTAAATCCCTAGCTGCCTCTCTAGTACTTTTTATAAAGAAACCTAGAGAAGAGCTACGCTTTTATATAGATTACTAAGTACTAAACGATATTACGATTAAGAACCGTTACCTAATACCCTAGATTTAAGAAACACTTTAATAACTAAGTAAAGCTAAATACTTTACTAAAGTCGACGTTATCGTAGTATTTAATTATATACGAGTTAAAGAAGAACACGAGAAGCTTATAGCTTTTAACACTCGTTATAGCCTCTTTAAATCACTAGTTATACTATTCGGTCTTATAAACGCCTTAGTAACCTAATAAGCCCGAATTAACGAAGTTCTTCACCTGTTTCTAGATATCTTCTATACTATATATATAGATAATATACTTATCTACTTAGACGACTTAGTCTTATATCGTATATATATCGAATAAGTATTCTAGGCTCTCGAGAAAGCCGGCTTCTAGCTAGATATTAAGAAATACTAATTCGAAGTCTAAGAGATTACTTACTTAGGAATAATTATTTCTATAGACAGTGTACGGATAGACTCTAAGAAGATTATAGCTATTATAGACTAGTTAAAACTAGTAAACCTTAAAGACCTTTAAACGTTCCTTAGTTTTTCGAACTTCTACTAGTGCTTTATAAAGAGTTTTTCGAAGCTAGTTAAGCTACTAAACCTACTATCTAAGAGAGGCGTTAAGTAGAATTAGACGCTAGCCTATAATAAGTCGTTCGAAGCTCTTAAGCGAGTATTTACCTCTATACTAATACTTAAACACTTTAACTCTAAGAAGGAAGTTATTATTAAGTATAACTTCTTAGACTACGTCTTAGCCGGTATTCTTTTATAATACTACGATAAGGTTCTTTACTCTATAGTATTTATATTAAAGGTTCTTAATCCTCGTCTCACCTTTTATAGCTACGTTAGAAGGATAGCTAGCAAGGCTACACTAGTAGCTAGTGCCTTGAAAGGGACAACAAACACAGTAAGAGGCTTACCCTCTTATCTGCTTAAACAAGCTACTACTGCTTATATTCTGTCGATCGCCTACTTCGGAAGCGAGACCTGGTTCTCTAGGCGTGCCAGAGCTAGAGGTGACCAGGCAAGGGGTATAAACAACCGAATTAGCCGTTATCTAACTCTACTAGATAGAGT
>JAPZOX010001186.1:0-15420 GCA_037952655.1 Hymenoscyphus sp. LP001
AGCGTAGAGGAGACCTAGGTTGTTGACCGTGTTAAGCGTCGACGTGTGCTCTGGACCCCATGCCTTCTCGTAGCCCTGTAGCGCCCGCTGGTACATCTGCTCGGCCTCGACCAGCTTGCCTTGGTCAGCATAAAAGAGCCCTAGGTCATAGCATTCATCTACTAGCTGATCGTCAACTATCAAGTTATTTGAAAACATATATGAACACCTTATTGCATGCTGGAGGAGTCGTCGTTGTGTCAGCCACGGTCGGAAATCTTGTTCTCCAGGGACATGTGATGATACAAACTTCACAGCTAGCTTGGCAAGGTCGTAATCCCATTCACGATTGAGAACGTAGATTGTCCACGAGTGAACGCACACATGAATGCTATATCCTCGCGACTCGTTTATTTCTTGTGAAGAGGTATCTACCTCCACTAGCCCGTGGTTACTTAGTACACGCATGGCTTGATGAAACCTTACTTCATCTTTCGTCAGTTCTCGTACCCAGTCCGGGTCCCCCGGGTCATCGTGCTGAAGAAGCTCTAACCAGAAATCCTGGTTATCAAAGTACGACCAGAAGCAAAGAAGCTTAGCTGAAAGGTCATTTTGGTGCTTAACGTGATCCAATGATATCTGCCATGTAGAGTAGAGTGTTCGGTCTTCGTACGAGTCCAGTTCCGGACTCGATTCTTGGAGTTGCACCCACGACTGCTTGTACAGACGTAAATAGTCCGAAAGACTTACAGCTACTTGATCAAGATATGCTCCGGCAGTAGCGAGTGCAAGAGGCAGTCCGTCCAACTCTCTAGCAAGCATGATAGCATCAGGATCTATCAAGAAGATTAGATCAGTATCACAGAAATGTATAACGTGCTTACTACTTCTCAGTCCTTCCCGTCTCGACACATTTGACAAAATCTCAACACTGTCATGCACATCCTCGAGCTTGCGAATCTGGAGAGGCTGACCAATTCTAAGTTGCGATGACCGTGTTGTGATGATAATCGACCCGTGATATGATTCGGGGAGGAATCTCCGGATATCCACGGCCGCGGGATCTGTCTTACCAGGCAATTTGGGATTGTCGTAATTGTCATAGATCATCAGCCATCGCGTGTTCTGTGGCAGACTCAGCCATGCTTTGACAGAATCTACTATGTCGTCGAGATTTTCATTCGTATCCACGTTGCTAAGCCGGATAACCGACGGGTATTCTCTTGATATCTGCTTAGCTATTTTAGCAAAGCTCTGTTTTAGAGAATCCTCGTCTTTGATGTTCAGCCAGAAGATTCCCGAGTAGTCGTCCTTGTGCCGCTTCGCATATGCAATAGAGAGTTGTGTCTTGCCGATTCCACCTAATCCGTGCAGAACAACAGTACGGCGGGAGCCGTCGCCACCGAGGGCCTTGTGTATCTCTACGAGCTCTGTCCTCCTTGCTACGAAGTGTTTGACGTCGGAAACATTGGAGAGACTGAAGGTGACTGAGAAGTCCTCGCGCTTGAACCCTGATGAAGTCAGTAGCTTCCTCAGCACCTAGATATACCTTCTTAATGAGTTCTCATACCAAAAGAGAAGGACTTACCTTTTGAAGCCTTATCAATCTCCTCTCGGAGTCGGTTCATCGCCTTATCTTTCCCTTCGCTATATATGAGCGGCATATTGACGTCGAAAATGCCTAGCAGCGAGTATGCCTTGTCTTCTTGGCGATAAGTCTCACGACTTGCTGCCCACGACATTCGCTCAGCGACGCTGAAGACAGACAACTGGCTCCCTCGAAGGGCAGTGGCTGGAATGCCTGTTACCTCGCAGATGTGTCGTTCTAAGGAGACCTTATTGCCTAGTAGCTCTTCCTCTTTGCAGAAGAAGTCGACTGATGCCGGCGCAATAAGTTCTTGCAGAGTCCAGCCTCGTCTGAACCATTCGCTTTTTCGAAATGTTGATTCCCAGGGCTCGTTGAACCCGTCGGCCGAATCGGTTCGAGGGCGCGAAACATCTGGCAGATAAACGTAGCACTTGGTCGCATCCCGGTACCAGCGAAACATCGAGTTGATAGCCTCTGCGAGCTCAGTGCTGTTCGACTTATCGATACAGCAGGTGTCCACCCAAAAGTATTGCAAGCCGTCGCGCTTCGCTTGTTCTCTGCAGAACTGTATCTTGCCATAACCAGTCATCTTCTTGCCGTTGCCATTCTTCAGATCTGCCAAAGTAACCTCCTCCGGTCCCCATCTGTGCGAAAGAATAGCATATTTGGGTATATCGCTCTCAAAGAACTCGGTCAGGCTGAAATCGCCATCGTTGTTGAACTGTAGCAGACGCATGATTCGACTAGCTACGAGGATCGCAAGAGGGAGGGTTCTCGGTAGTTGTTGGACCGTTGAAATAGCATAGATGCGAAGTGAGGTGGAGATTTGGTAGAAGATGTCGGGTAGAGGCTGGCGCACTCAGCTGAGCGGCAGCCTCGCGGCAATGGCATAGTCGTGCATCGCTGGAAGCGCGCAAGACCGGCCAGTCGCTCAGGCACACCGCAGGAATTCTAGAAGTCATAGATGGCATAAGATATTCGAAGTCACTCTCGATTGAGCTTATTTTGTTCTTGTCGCTGAGGGGAAAGCTGAAGGGATTGGAAAGTAGATAGCGGAAATCTAGGATCCAGAATCTGGCTTCGATCAGCCGTTTGGTGTCCGAGCTTCCACTTCTGCGCATATTCAAACTGTCTAACCTTATATTTTAGGCTGGAAGTCATTCTCAGTCCACGCTGAATTGCGTCATCAAAACGCGGAAAGAGCAGGGGTCGTGGTGCACTAACCAAAAATTGTTAGTCGCTTCGATTCGAGGTACTGTCCCGCGTGTCGAGCTTATATAAATCTGCGCGCCATAGCAGCCACAAGACTGATGACGATCTCGAGTATGGTAAGGAGGCTTTAAAAATCAGATACGACCTTTTTATAAGTATCAGGAGTAGTATAAGCTTAATAGTGGAGCTGTGGTGAAACAACTTTATTGCGCTATAAAAGGAGACTGCCCACAGATCAGGCGCAAGGGCGACGACACGAACGGAATTCACTAGTAGGAGGGGTTTAAGAGGTTCAAGAGTAGCCACGGAGTACGACTTACATAAAATTATAAGTTGTGTCGATGTGTGCATAGAGTTTAAGTTACTCAAAGTCAAAGTACCCCTCAATTTTCTCGGCACGGTGGGTTTCTCGCTACGCAGGGACGGACGTTAGATAATTACTGGTGGAGCGCAAACTTTCGAGGTTTCTAATGTCTTCTTCGTATAGATGCATAGAACACAATAAGCATAGAACTCGTAATACAAGATTTGGCAAGCACGTATGATTCATCTTTTTTTATATAATTTGGATGTGTGGTGCGCAGGGGTTTGGGGTTTGCCCTGATAACAGGAGTGCTGTTTCAAAGTTACATAGTGAGTAAACAAGACAGCATTTGATAAGTCGCAGTTTCTAATGAAGTGTCAACACACTCGCAACAAAACTCAAGTTGTTCAAACTTTCTAGGACTTTTGAAGTTCATCCTTCTCAATGTTCTGGAACAATCAAATTAATTATGCGAACTATTTAGAATAATTAGCCCTCGTTATCCCAAGCATTTGGAACAATTTCAGGTGGATATCTGGAACAATCAACTTCTGGGTCAATACTTGAAGTACGAAAGCTACCTAAATACTAGCGCTTCATCTCCATACTCTCTGTACTAGTGAGCTCCAGATAACTGGCAAGTAAGAGTTCCGGTCATTTATTTTCCCAGAACAACTAAGTGCCTTTTGACTTACTCCAGTACTTCTATCATGTATTATCCCGTTGTATCTGGAAGCATTAAATGACTTTCCCAATTATTCTAGACCATCACGATTAATTAGGCTGGACGATAGGATATTCCTTAGCTTACTTGCGAGATACGGAGCAAGCAATTACTTAAACTCCTACACACTTCTGTATTCCTACCCTGCCCTGAAGCGAAAGAACTCTCAAGCATCTGTCTACGGGTTTCCAATTACACCTCCTTCGACGTACCTCCTCCTGCTATCATACCTCGTATCCAAAAATGCGATCAAAGCTATCAAGAGTGCTCCTGTGGAATCATCAACATCAATGACTTTCATGCAGCTCTTCAAAGAAAGGTTCAAGAGATGCGGGTTTTCTTCCGAGCCCACTTGCCGAGATTCTCTAAGACGACGACAATTATTGTTCTAAATGCTTTGGAAGAACCTGGAAGTCAATTCCTTGATTATCCCAAATCTTTTGGAACAATATTTGAATAGTCCTAGGATGCCTGAAGTAATGGGCATGGGGTGTTCTATGAACCTCTTGTAATCACTTACCAGCAGTAACAATATAACTTCCAACTGTAAACCCAGTTTGAACACTCGCTTGCACATCTGCGCCGTATTTCCTAACGGCAACAATGACCCATACTACCGAGAATATAGCACTGATCGTAATAGGCATGGCGATCACAAAAGTCGCTGTAGCGGAATTGAACTTCCTCACGAAGTTAAGTGCGCGTTGATGAGTACCAGGCGATGCTATAACTTTCATCCGAAGGAGTTCTTCTCTGATACTGTACTCGCCGGGAGAAGGAAGATTTCTGAAGAGGTTGAGAGGTCGGTTTGCTCGATCTCGTCCAAGTTCGAGGTTGGAGTGTGACCTTCCTATTGCTTTGTGGGGTTCAAGCTTTTGGGTCACATCAGAAATTGTCAAGGGGCGAAACGTCAGGTACCTACTTCAACGATTTCAACCAACTCTAAGGATTTTAGTCCAAGAGCTTCTTTCAGACCACGCTCGCATCTTCTCAAATAGTAGAATTCTCGAATATGCTGGATAATCATCTTGTCGTCCATGCCCCAGAGACATGGCAATTCCATCATACCCATGTTATCAACAAACATCAACAGAGAGTGCTCGGGATCAGGAAAGTTCTTGTGGTTTATATGAAATTTCCGTCTCCATGCTTCCGTGTAATTGTGGTAGAAAGTCGGGCTACTCTCAAGAACAAAATAGAATGGCCATAAAAACCACCAAACACCCGTTAGTTGGTAGAAACGGATGGCGCCAAACAAATGAATACGCTGTAAAGTGGACAGATTAGCTAATAGCACACGAGAAAACGTGCGCAACATACAGTTAGGTAGAAGTTTTTGTAACCCTCCAAAAATAGTCCAACGAGTTCGGTCTTATATATAACACTCAATAACGAAAAAGATATAGTCAATATTGGCTGAGAGCACGTTAATGATGTGTAGGACAGTCCGTAAAGAAATAAACAAACTGATCTTCCAAACAACATGTACTTCCAGAAGGTTTGAAATGTCGTGTTATGTACTGGTATTGCATGGTTCGATGAAATGCTTTCGATCTCTGGATACGTGTAAGCCATCATGAACACGCTTTGATGGCTGGAGCTTGGAGGTGAGATGCGTGTTATTTATGTCAACCAGCCTTCTTTCAAATATGCCCCAGCAAGCCCCACACTACATAATCAGATCATTACTTGATTATCAAGCTATCTATGCGTGAGGCTGAAAGGAGGGGGGGGGCAGTGTAGAGAGGTGTTGGTGGGGCTCCTGACCAAAAGCCAGAAAAGCTGAAAAATAAGGAAACACAACCCAAAAGCCAAAGTCTTGTGGCCAGCGTGGGGTGCTTGTAAGGGTTTGAGTAGATATGTTGTAAGAACTTCGACCGCATACACCTTTACGTAAGACAACCTTGAAAAATCGAGAGTATTGGTCGTGAATATCTATAACCTGAATTCTCCTGTTATTTATTACCCTGGGCAGCTCCGCACAATAATACTAGTCAAAGATCGGCTAAAGTTGTCATAACATAGAAAACATTTGTGTATTTTGACAAAATTTCCTCACTTCAGAGGGAGGACTCGCAATGCTGAAATATTTGAGGTAGCAAGAAAATAAGTGATTTGCATACATATTGGGTTTTAGTAAAGTTCCATAAACAAAAAGAAATCGCTGTGCACAAAGAATGGTAATGGAAAGAAAACTGCCACCAGTACGCGGAAGTCACAAGAATCGGGAAAAGAAAGATAGAGTAATAAAATCCACAAATGACTATCGACCAATATTCTAGGCATCTTCCAGGATGCGCACCCTTTCAGTACAACTTTGTCATCTACGCCTAGAGTTGTGGCTGTCCTGTACTACCCATCACCCTGCCCTCTTGCAGATGGCATTATCCGTGTATGATCACTACGCCATAAATCTTGGCCTAACATCCAGCTGAGAACTTGTTTGTCGCTGTGGTGTTTCCAGTTGTTATGGCTTTTATTTTGGAGATTGGTGAGCGAGGGATGAGGATGCGGTATCTGGAAGCTTTAGATTACTCTAGTTACTTGGAGACCTCGACTTTTCTTTCTTTTACCAGAAAGTGAGAGCCTTCTTCAAGAAGGCGATGAACGATAAAAGCGTACACACAAATCCAGTTTCATCCGCAGTGCCCATTCTAAAAATAGACAAAGTGACAGTGATTACAACCAAAAGCAAGTTAAAGAACTCTTCAAATACGGAGACTTTCTGCTCCTTACATATTTCTTCGCATGCATCTCCTAATATCAACAGGAGATGTGATTGTGGAACCTTGTACACTGAAAGTAAACACATGTTAAATATCGATCTTTAGATCCTTTAAAATGCACTAACCTAAAAAGATGTACAGGCTTGCAATCAAAAACCCTTGCTCAGTGAACACAAAACTGCACAATTTCAAAACATATGAACAAACCTATCTAGTTCTCAAGCTGAGATCCAGTACCGTGGAATAAGTTTTCCTCAATTTCTCCATCAATAATTTATACTCTAAAATCCTTCTTTGAAAAGGATAGATGAAAGGATATATCTAGAAGAAACCCTAGCTCTCATACAAGAAAACATCTCTTCATAAACAACCTAGCAAAAATACATAACCCATCTAACTTACTCCACCAAAACCAAAACCAACTTCAACTCTCATACCTAGCCAAAACTTTATACAAAGAAATCCAAGTGTAATCTCAACATCTTACCAACTCAACACAAGCAAAAATCCCCGAGGAATATAAGAAGACCTACAAATTGTTATAATGCTACCACAAACAGTTTGATTGAGATCTGAAAAAGTGGTATATCATAAAAACGGCGGCTTACCGAGTTTCTAACATTACACAAAGTCTAAATTTACTGGGTGTCAAGAAATAAGCGAGGTACGAATGGAAAGAGCTACATGAAGAGGGGCCGATGAAGATAACGTCATCAGAAATATGCGCTATGCTACAAACTTATGAAAGCAAGAGGCTATGGAAGAAATGCGGAAGAGCCATGAAGGGAAGCGGAGCAGGATAAATGAATCAGTCATCAGCGTGACTACATACCTGAAAGAACCCCAAACTAAAAGCCAACCTCATATCTAGACGCCCGGAATGCACGAGGTGCTACAAATCAAGTTCCGTCAAAGAATCCCTCAAGTTGGAGAAAGTTTGAGTCCCAACTTGCTAAAGAGCCATTAGACTGTATCCAACAAACCAACATAACATCTAGTCACCAGGAATGCACGATAAACAACAAAGTGTTGATTTGATACTTCATAAGGAACCCCAACCTATACCCAACCTGAAATCTAGACGCGAGGAATGCGCGGCCTGCTACAACCCCTTTCATTCAAAGAGATATATCATCGTTTTATGTTGGAGAAAGCTTTGACTGGCAGAATCATAAAGAACCCGCAGGCTCTATCCAACATTCTGATCCAGGCACCAGGAATGCGCGACATGCTACAAATTTCTCTCCTCAAAGAAAGTCAACCTTGACTGATGTTCCTCCAACTCCAACGACCAGAACCGCTTCGAAGAATTTCAAGTTACCTCCAACACTCTCTAAAAGCGGAGGACGATGACAATGAACGTGCGATTTCCAACAAACCAACAGGTACCGACATCTTTTACCCCTTATCAAAGCTCGAGTAATCCAACAACTCCCCAACAAGTCAACTCAAAGAGTACAACTTAATTCCAACGCCATCTTACCACATCAGGGAATGGCGAACTGCAACAGAACACTTCTAAATTTTTAAAGGCAAATCAAATCACAAGCAGAGAATGACGTAAGATACTCGCGAAGTGCAACATAATAATGTTCTATTTTCTCTTCCCGAAAGACTTTTAGGTTGGCAACAGGATATGGAAAGATGGTTCTTATACCAAAAATGCTGCAATGATGTTGGTACTGTTACAAAGATGTTGGCAACTACGGAGGGAGACAAAAGAGAGTGTTGTGTCAAACATTTAAGAATGTTGCTTCGGCATGAGATGGATTTAAGGTTAATCCCCAACCCAACAGGTCATAATTCAAATAAAGAGTTTTAGAACTTGGGAGCAGGTGAGTTAAAAGCAAAGCGCGAGGGGAGTTGGTTTACATTCAAGACAAAGAAGTTCTTGCGAGGAGAATGTCCATGCCGAATTATTCTTGATATTCACCTTGAAGGCCATAAGCAAGGCTTGATCTCGAGGCCTAACTCCATGGGTATAGCTTTCGTCATTCTAACTTTCTAGAAGCGTCTTTGGGTTAATTGGCTATCCATACTAGAAAGATAGAACAACGAAAGCCATCCACTGCCGAATTTGCTGCCCACAGCTAGCCTGTATCACTGAAAGGATCGAAATTCTGGGAGAGAGAGGAAATGAAATCCAATCTCACACTTCATCAACCGGCGGAGAAACCAAATCCGTCTCTGATCTTCATTTAAAGATGTGTGTGATAGCAGTGATGCTGGGGAAAAAACGGCATCTAACCATGTTAATCTCTCCAAATTGCCGATCGATAGAGTTGCATGACCAGGGAGTATGAGCTGCAGCACACCTCCCAACCCAATTCGGGAACCTTCTCCAAATTGATCAAAGACCAAAAGGGCGCGCAGGAACAGTCCTTCCATGAAGGGATGAGGGATGTGTCATTCCAATGCGACCAACTTGGTCAATCCAACGTTCCACGCCCTGGTCGCATTGGGCATCAACATTATTACATCGGAACTTTTGCAATGCTGTTGAGACCAACTCCCCGAGGCGTAGAGACACTATTGGGTATTGTTCAGAGATGCCAGACATGAGCCCCAATTTCCCCACAGTTTCTTTCCCCAGAAAGTACGCGCTTTGGAGGGATAGGTTGGATGACAACTGGCACTGGCCAGTCATGGTCTAGAAGCATCAGGTGATTTAGCATCGACAATATTGAAGATAATGCTCGGAATGCAACGGGGTGGACCACCACACCCCCCTTTCTGATGCGATGTTGCTTTACCATCCTTGGAACCCTGCCTTTGGGAAACTCCAATTGACCAATTCAATTTCTCAGCCTTGCTGGATACTCGTGATCGGAGATTAGGGAATAGTTCACTTGCCCTCAATGACATCAGCTCCTGGACCTCCACTTTCAAACCCATATTCGTGAACCCCAAACTCAATGGGCTTTAAGCGCCAGGAACATGGAACTTGTCCTATGTACGCATAATATATCACACCCACAACGGCGCGTGCTGATGTTGAAGAAAATTGATAGGCGCCGAATAGGAGAGTAGAAGACGTCTTCTCGACGCTGATTGGCGCTGACCAAAGGCAGGGAATCAACAGAGGAGGATCCCGTTTTTCGGGTGATTTGTTTCAACACCGGCACGAAAAAAATTATTGAGTACCGTAGAAACACGTGAGACTTCTTTTTGATTTCTTTTCGCCATGTTACTCGACTGAACCGTTTCATGTTTCGGTTGTGGATGATCCAAGCCATGTTGCTTGTGCTTTGTCGAGCGAGATATTAAAAAGTTCCGCAAAGACACCGAACAAAAGGAAAACGGTGATGACGACCGGTGCCGAGGAAGGATTTGTGGCGGCTATATGTGGTAATCCAACAGAACGGGAGTTGGTTACCGTTTGTGGAAGTTGGATAGGAAAAGCGTGTTGCAATATGTTGGTCCCGTTCTGCTGAGTTGGTCGCATGTGAGGGGAAGTGCTAACACTTTGTAGAGTTAAGATGATTGATGTAACATCAATCTAAAAGCTAGCAACTGCACCCCTCGAACAAAGAAAGAAAACCAAATCTCTCTGCCTAGAGGATAAATAGGCTCAATTCGAGGATTGCTTGTTCGATAACTCATTGAAAGCGGTCATACCGGGCTTAATTGTGTTGAACCCTCATTCTTCTCTCGGGTCTCGAGGGGGGGGGGAAGAGTTGACTTCAAGATGATGTCTGCTGACTGCTTGCTTCTGGCTCTTCTCAGCGACGGAGGGACGGAAGGCGGACGCGGAGACGTGATATGAGCCAGGATCGCATTGATTCCATGGTTATCAAAAGGAGGGATGAGCTCCTGCAAAGGCGCCACAGGCCGTGTCGCCGGCCGCATATTCCAAAACAAAAAACGATGGAGGCTGGGAAGCAGGGCTGCAGCTGAGAAGTGGTGTCCTCGGCACGTGCGGAAAAATGATGGCATCGCCCGTCCAAAACGAGCATTTATTGCCGTGGGGTGTGGGTAGCACGAATAGAAAGGCCTGGTGATGGAAAAAAGGCAGATCCCCCAGCGCCTACGAATCACAGAATCGCCCTCCTGCAATTTCTCTCCATTCTCGTGGGAAAGAGACAGCCAACCACAGTGGTTGCGCATTCTGGATTTAATTCCTTGCCCAGGACCGTCCGCTTTTTCTGTGATATTGGTGATATTGGGATATTGGGATGGCCGTGCTCTCCGTACGCTCACCCCATCATCCCATGCCATTATCACTTTCCATCTGCATAATTTCCTGCACTCATCGCCTCGGTCAGGCCTCAACCTTTGACCGATCCCAGCCCTAAAGCATCGACCCGCCTCCCCCGCGGTGCATGTCGAGTGAGGGAGGTGAGTCTGCAGTGTCTTGACGTGTCGTGTCCAAGTGTGCGACGTCGACTTCCAAGCCAGCCCAAAGCCTAAGCCCTCTCGCTCTCGAATCAGGAGCCCGTACACCGACATTTTGTCAGGAGTCTGCCGCTGTTTTCTTCTCTGACCGCCGGCCAATTACTCATCGTCAGGCCAGCGCAATCGCATTTAGACAGTGGCGGAAAGGGTTGAGGAAAAACATCGTGTTCGCGGCTTGAAGTTGTCGTCAGAGTGCGTGTTCTGTGTGCCGGCAGATTTTCCAAACTTTATATTCCCAGTTGGATTTTGACAAGACGACTGGCCACTCCATCGCTACCAGGCAGGCCCACGTCCACCGGGCGCCCAATCCTCAAGCTGCCATGAAGGTTGGTTATCTTGGTTATCCTCTCGCACGGGCATTGCCTCAGCCGCATCACGAGTCTGGAGGATCATCAGATTGGCCGATTGCACCACTCTGCGCTGGCTGTCACCCTCACGGCCTCCTTTCCATTGGCGCAGTTCCCTTGCCCTTCTCGCATCTGCTCGGTGTGCTCCAGTGATCGTCCATAAAAGTTGGGCAGGCCTTTTTCTCTCGGTTGTCGGTTCTGGACGAATTGCCTGCCCTTGTTGGTGGTCCAATGCCTGGACTGGTGTTGAAGTTTGGGAGTGTGTGCATTGTCTCCGGTGAAAACTCCGAAAAAGAACCCGGAAATCTCTGGAGCGAGGCAGGAAGAGTCACCACTGGAGCCAAGTCAGATCTTTGTCAGCCGCGGGCATGACGGAATGACCTAAACAGGGAGGTTTTACGTTGAGAATAGTCTAAATTACGGTTAGAATACTATCCCCCCCTGATTACATTGTACGGTGCACAGACATTTGCTATACTAAAACGACCGTGCGCATACAATGTAATTAGGGGGGGATAGTAGAGTGCTTATAGGAAGTGTTCTCATGTGATGTTAATTTAAAAAGCATTACTAAGTCATACGCTAGAAGAAGGGTCTCCCCCCGCTCTTGTGTAAATGTAAGCGCACGGCCGCTGTGCTATGCTAAATGTCTGTGCACACTACATTATAAGTATTTAGGGGAGGGGATAGTAGATCATAACCTATCAAGGTCTACAAGTGAGATATACCCCGGCTATAAATATATAAATATACCCTCAAACAGACTAGATCATTCTCGGCCTAGCACGGAAAATCCTACGCAGCCTTAGATTCACCTGGCGGCAAGCCTCCCGCGCCTTGCCCAGCCCAGCTTTTCTAGCCCCAGCCCAACCTTTTAACGAGGCCACCGCTGCCTACCCTACCTATGAGCCTGCCTCCGTCAACCCATTTTTCTTCTGAGCCACTCACAACTCTTCCTTCCTTTCATCAACACCACACGCAACCAATCATTGCACCCATCAAATCACCTTCCAGAAGGCCTCCAAACAAGGCTCTTCGCTATTGATTACTCGCTCGATAAAGTCCATTTATCGATAGCAGTAACCCGACCACGCCCAAGTGTCCGGTCCTTCCTTAGACGAACCAACAATATCCGTCGTCGACCCTCAACCCGGCGCGTCGGTCCTCGCTCCTCACTGTCCTGTCACTGTCCTGTCACTTTCCTGTCCTACAGCCAAGTTGCCGACCGTACCTGGAGTGTCGCAGCAGCCTGTTGACCCTCTGCACGGAACACAGCCAATCGTCCATCCCCAAACACTTCAAAATCGTCATCTTCACCACCCGCCGGTCCAGTCAAAGTCGCGAAAGGCTTCATCACCACAACAATTGGCTCTCAACCCAATCCCGTGATTATCGTCCGCTGCGGGAAGGATTGCTGCTGGATTTCCCAATTCACGGCGACAGGAGACTCGAGAGGTCTCGCATCCCCAAGGTGAGTCGTTCCCAGCTTCCCCGGCGTACTCCCGCTGCGGAAAATTAATTGCAACGTGCGAGCTTCAAAGATCAAGCTGTCGTGCTGGTCGCGACGGAGCGGCGCGTTCGCCAACCGCAGGCGCTACGAACCAAACAGTGAACTGACGTATTTGACTGATCGCAGACTCTCGCGTCGAGGATTTATCCTCCAACTCCTTTGTTCCAGAACGACCCGGCAATCAACGGCGCATCCAAGCTAGCTCAAGCTACCTACCTACCTACCTACTTGACCTCGAACCCCCACCACCCATCGCTCGAGTCGTCAGCATCGCACGTCGCGTCAAAACTAAGCACGCCAGAACACACTATCACAACCACCACGCCCAAAAACAATCCACCCGACACAATTCGCCTCCAACCTCAATCAGGATTAACTTGAAATATCTTGCGCCACAGGTGACAGAAATAGGAACTTGAAGTGGAAGCTGATTGACAAGGTAAGCTAGTTTTGCATGACCTATATGCATGGCCAACGCATCACACTGGTCGAGGCAAAATTCAACGTCGGCTCATAGCTTCCCCCTCCCAATCGCTCACGTCGCCTGTTTAAGCTGATGCCCAAGTACGATAGCTAACGTTATCGATAGGATCCTTCCTCCAAAGCCGTTGATATTTTCTGGGGAAAGCCTCGTTGATTGAGTGGCTAGTGAATCTTCAGGCCCCACGACAGCTATTCAATACATTGTCTCGAATAGCTTCAGGCGCAACGCCAGCCATAATCCTGCCTCACCTTCTCACGTGTAGTCGAGTTCGACCCCGTTCTGCGCGCCTTGCGACTCCACTTGAACGCCTCTTTAACTACATCAGCCCGCATATGCTGTGCTGCGGTCAATTACGGTGTACACCTACCAGAGTGCTTGCCAGCACATATCGCATACCAATCGAAGAACGGACCCTTTACTAGTCGATATACTGCCACTTGCAAAGTTGCGACAACAATTCAACGCGTACTCGAGATCTACGAAGCCGAACATTTCTTCCAACATCCGCACCCGCGAACATCACTATTACCATATCGACTTGTACACTCAATATTCACATTTTGAAAATACCGCGACGTCTTTACCCAGAAGTTTTGGAAATTTCTAGGCTGCGAACCAACGCGACGTACCTTTTGCGCCGCCGCGCCACGAAGTCGATTCAGTCCACTAAACCTACAACTTTTGAAGGAAAATAGTACAAATGATGGATTACGCGCAGTATCAGCAACCGGCGCCTGCCCAACATGGGCACAACCAGCACATTCAAGCTGGATACCCGAATTCGGGCCAGCACCCAGGTGCAGGAACCACCATTACCTCTCCTTCCCAGCAGCCCCTACACTCGCAACACGCCGTCCATAATCAAACCTCCCCAATTCTCTCCTCGCAGCCTCAGCAACCTGGACAAACCCAGGGCCATCCCATACATCAGCAACAAATGGCATACCAACCAAATTATGGAGTTATGTCTGGTGCTCATTATGGCATGCCTGGAATTACTCCCCAGGCAGCTGCAATGGCAGCAGCGGCTGGTACATCAAGTGGAGCATACTCGGGCTATCAAATTCCAGATTCCAATCTGTCACAAACCTCCCCAAAAATGACATCCTCTATTAAGAGAGAGCGTCAAGGGCCGAGATCTCCACAGCAGGTGAACAATCAAATCAATCACCAGATCAACCAAAATCGGAGAATGAGCCAGCAAGTAGGAGGCAGTCCTGCTGTTCCAAATTCACAACCGATTATGAACCACACCCGACCTGCGGTACCTCCTAACCAACACCCACCATCACCCCCACTCGTCTCAGCAGTTGAAGAATCACCTCTCTATGTTAATGCAAAGCAATTCCACAGAATATTAAAGCGAAGAGTTGCTAGGCAAAGACTAGAAGAAGCACTTCGGTTAACTTCCAAAGGTCGAAAACCATATCTTCATGAAAGCAGACATAACCATGCTATGAGAAGACCTAGAGGACCAGGAGGCAGATTCTTGACAGCTGATGAAGTTGCTGAGATTGAAAGAATAAAGGGCGATGGTGGAGATGATGGCGACAAAGTCCCTTTAGATACCCCTGCTAAAGGCATGCCAAACAGTGGAGGCGGATCAGGAAGCAAACGAAAAGCTACTGATGATAATTCTACACCAAGCAAGAAGGCAAAACTAAATGCACCTCCAGTTGGTGGTCGAAGTAGTGCCGAAGACGAGGATGAGGAGGACGACGATGCAGAAGATGATGGTTGATGTCTTCAAATTGTCTGACATTTCCCAAAAACATGTTTTTCTTCTTCAATTTGTGCAGTTATGAGTCACGACAGCGTTTACTTTTTTTTCTTTCTTCCGGAACGGGTTTTTTTCTTTCGCAGTTTCGCGTATGGCTTTGATTCATCTGAATCTCAGCCATATTTTTAAACATGCAGGTCTTCATTGTTTAGGAAGGAGATACCAGATAGCCTGTTGGCAGTGGAGTTCTTTTGCTGTGTTGGGACGGTAGCATTGCCTTGATTTGAGGGAAACACGATTGGAGCAGGTTGCATATATGGGGGGGGGGATGGTTGAACAGGACACTCGGTTCTTCACTTTCTGTCCTGCCACTCCCAATCGCTTTGCTAGAGTACTAGAATACCCCATACTTGCATTTTCCTTTGGCTGCG